>WNNG01000649.1:0-127664 GCA_018208015.1 Medicago ruthenica
AATACGACATCGGGGATTTCACCCGCAGGCTATACTGTCAAGCAAGGAAGGCGACCTCAAAGACTGGCGGCTAATTCGCGTGACGAAAAGCTAGGTTTTATTCCATCTCTAGTTTCATCGGATCATTCATAGATGACATGCTTATAAAGACTGCTGCTCAACGGCGTACGGCTGACGACAACGCAAGGCCGTGTACCGAAAAGCTGCCACCCAGTATAATGTACCAACGCCTTAATTTGACGGACGCGACGATGATAGCTACGAAATGTGCCGAGCCTATGTCCTTCCCCATCTAAGGGACAGTGTAGAGCGAACTTACCAGATTCTTCCCGAATCTTTTCAGACAAGGAGGGAACAACATCCCGGTCCGATGTTGGTTTTCCAACCCGACAGGACAGTCTTCCCAAGCGCCCGACTCAACGAGAATATAGCCTCATAGCTGGCACGGCAAAGCGTATCGTCCCCTATCTTTATAGCACCCCGGACACCCAATTGATCGTTCCCCGATTTACACCCGAAAGCCCTGAGTTCTACCCGATCATCCCCAGATATAGATGCGTCACACAAGTAACTCTCTTCTGATCCGCGACCGTGACCTAATTTCTTAGGCGGCTGTGTCAAGCCAGTTCTCTGATCCGAGGGGGACTCTTGTGAAGTAAAGAAAGTTTCCAGGAGGGATCGAACCGAACTCCCACTCCAAGCTTTGGCATATGGAATAGAGTTTTTTAGCTAGTCTTATGAGACTAGCTTTGCTTTATAGAGTACAAGAGCTTTCCCTATCAGCTGTAATTAGATAAGAAAGAATAAGTCCTGCTTTGCTTATTATAAATAAATATAAATTCTAAATTGAAGACTTTCATTTATTTATATAATAAGGATTGCCAACAAAGCCTTTTTTTGTTTGGGTCCAGGGCTTCTTTGTTTCGGACAAGAGTGTCCAGCACGCAAGGGGAAATAGAATGCCCAAGGAAGATTAGCATGGGCAGAAGTGAGATTTTATTGGATTCCATTCTTGAGCCACTCACGAAGTCCGTGGTTAGGCTTGTTCAGATCAGAGGGGAGGCCTGAATTTAGTAGCTTTAGGGCTGGTTATGAGGACATGGTCGGTGCTTTCATTGATTCCTTGGCACCAGATCCCTCCCTAGTGTGCCGAGTGTGGAGAAGGGCTAGACGATCATGGGCACAAAGCCAGAGGAAGTCGTTCACTCTAGGAGTAGTTTGGGCAAATCCACTTCCAGTCACTCGATTGGAGTCTTTGCTGAGAGTCTTGATGAGCAGCCATATGGTAAGCATGTTTGCTTTTGAAGTTACCCTTGGGATCCGTCCTCCCTCTTTCTTCTTTTCCTTCCTGACGTGAACGGCCACTATTTAGACTAGATTGTGGGGGTATCGTGAGTGCGGAGCCTGGGGAGTACGAATTCAGTGCCATTCCGAAGAGATGGTGATAGGGAAGCAAGATATGTTAAGTATAGAGAGTAAGCCGGACCAAAATCTTACTGTTTGTTTTTCGCTACGCTCCTGGTGAAAGCGTAATTCGGTACGGTAGAAGGGTCTTGGCTTCTTTTCTCGATCTTCTTTCGAAAACTATGATCAGTCATGGCAAACTCCGGTTGCAATTTGTCAATAAGAAGCTGCATTTGAGGTGGAAGTCAGACTTCTGTGCTGTATGACGAGGAAGACGTGGGTCGCTCTTCAGCAGACCCCGCCATTCGATCAAGGGCTTTCCTACACAAGTGGCCTCAACAAAGAGTTGAACCTTGTTTTCGGGGAGCTGGAGCTCAGCTGGTTAGAGCAAAGGACTGAAAATCCTTCGTGGTTCGATTCCACTCCGAGTGAATAAGTTCCAGGAAAGGCGGGATGCTAATAAAATTACTCGATGAAGACTCACTTTCCAGCGAACCTACGCCCGGTTTGAAGCTGTGTATTAGGGTAGGGATTTACTTTTTCTTCCGTCTGACTAGAAGGTAGGACAGTCTTGTCTATTTACGACTGTGATTTCTGCCTAGCTTGCTCAGTTAAGTATACTTTAGGTTCAAGCAAGGGGTCAGTAGGAATCTGACTCCACATCGCTAACAAGCCTGTGATCTTTTAGCGTAGAAAGAAGTGAATGGCGTGGCAGTGAGGACTTTACTTAAGCATAGAATATGAATGCTTTGGCTATCCTATCCTTTCACTAAGATGCTTTCGTCCCCCGCTTCACTCTTTCCTATGATATCCCCAAGAGCTGAGTCAATAGCACCGGAGACACAGGGGGTATGCCCTTAACAAACAGTGGATAGGCAAACAAAGTAAAGCAGTAAAGGAAGAAGGTATTGCATTGGAAGAATGCCCGGGCCTTGACTTACCTTTCCTTTACTTTAGGCATAGCATTCGCCTATTTCCGCGAAAGCCTGATCCGTGCGCTGATCCTTCTTTCTATAGTAGGAAGACAAGATCGCAAGGGAATCACAAGTTCCATGGGTAAACCGAATCCGGGTATACCCATTTTTAGATCATGCCTCCGTAGTTTTTGGTATTTAAGCCTTCCATTTCTCTGCGACTTCTGGAACGGATGGGACTTTTCCCTCTCCAACTGGACTAGAATAAAGGAGGGTCGGCCTGTGATCGTAGTCCGATAGCTATTCCTGCCCCAACTTAACCAATGGGGTCCGGTAGTCAGGGGTAAGAATGAACAGAAGGCGACTAACCAATCTCTCTTTGAAACCAGATGCCCGGAGATGTTTGATTCGTAGGGCTAGGAGATCGGTGAAGAGGGCCGGACAACCAAGCTAAAAGTTCTTCCATTACGGCTACTCCGAAATTTTGCACTACCACCTTATCCATCCATTACTGGAGACGAAAGCAGCTATCCCTAATGCCTTGCCCCTCTCCCTCCAGTCGGGAGCTAAACCTGGGGAGTGAGAAGAGAAGGAAGGGAAGAATCGGCTAGGAAAAAAGAAGATTTAATCGTGTTAATGCTAAAAACTCAAATACCGGGTATTCTCCGACATTTTTAATATCTTATACTTGGTTCGAATCCAATTCCTGGTAAGGAAGGCAAAGATTCTAAAGAAATTCCTGGATGATGAACAAGATGCACTGCAGCAGCAATAGCAAGTCACTTTGGAACGACCCGGCATCGAGGTCTCTACTCCCCAACCGCACCACCTGGGGAAACCAAGCGAAAGAAGACAAGATCGAATCTCCAAGCACTGTCTTGTGCTCGTCTCGGTGAATGGACACAAAAGATATATTTCATATTTTAATGAGAAAGCATTCTGAATCGGCATGAGCAAAAGCCCCCGTAAAAGCTTCAACAGGAAAAGCAGTTCAGCAAGACAATGGAAGCAAAATAAAAAAAAAGAATTGGCGGAGAACGGAAGGAATTTACGAACGGTACGACCAGGGAAGCCCGCCTAGCAAAGCCAAGCGTGGAAAGTCTCGAAGCCGAATTCCTCTTTTTCCTTTTCTGCGTGCCATTCCTGCGATGTTTCAAACAACACATGTCAAAAATATCATAAGAGAAGAATTGGCAAGTAAAGTCGTACGCCAGGTTCTACCACTGCAGGGCTCAATCATGCTAGTTAGGCTATATGCTTAACACATGCAATTCGAACTTCTTTTTCCCTTAGCTGTAGATTCGAAAGTCACTCCGTTGGGTTCAATGCCCGCTAGTCCCATGCTTTTTGTTGGTCAACAACCACATATCGTTTCTTTTCTTAACTTCAAGACTTCGGACAGAAAGAGAGTCCGGAGGGAATCATTGTTTCTCAATCAATCATGCCTCAAATCCGACGACTCTTTTTATTTGATGAAGCAAGTCTGAATTCTGGTTCCAGTGAGACTCGAACTCCCAGTCATTCTCAATCCACGGCTACTATGAACGATTCTCAATCCACGACGACTATTAACGATTCTCAATCCACGACGACTATTAACGATTATAGTCTTCAATCGTCCGGTACTCAAGGTTCTTCTGATGGTATTTTTGAGGACCATCCCGGTCTTAACCCCTCTAGTGAACGTGTAGTAGAGCTTCAATCTGATATACACGAAAAATTAGGGGAGTTGATGATTAACAAGGGTCCCGACGATGTTCTGGCTGCGGCCGAAGCTTTACATGCGGAAAGCGGCGATATCGAGTTTCTTCAGCACCTTTTAGATGATTTGAAGGCTGGGGGAATTGGGAGTGAAGCCTATAGGGAGGCCCTCAATTCTTTAGTCACTAAAGCTTCTAGTGATGCAGCGGGACCATTGCAATTAGGATTTCAAGACGCAGCAACACCTATGATGCAAGGAATAATAGACTTACATCACGATATCTTTTTCTTCCTGATTCTGATTTTGGTTTTCGTATCACGGATCTTGGTTCGCGCTTTATGGCATTTCAACTATAAAAAAAACCCAATCCCGCAAAGGATTGTTCATGGAACTACTATCGAGATTCTTCGGACCATATTTCCTAGTATCATCCCGATGTTCATTGCTATACCATCATTTGCTCTTTTATACTCAATGGACGAGGTAGTAGTAGATCCAGCCATGACTATCAAAGCTATTGGACATCAATGGTATCGGACTTATGAGTATTCAGACTATAACAGTTCCGATGAACAGTCACTCACTTTTGACAGTTATACGATTCCGGAAGATGATCTAGAATTGGGTCAATCACGTTTATTAGAAGTGGACAATAGAGTGGTTGTACCAGCCAAAACTCATCTACGTATTATTGTAACATCTGCTGATGTACCTCATAGTTGGGCTGTACCTTCCTTAGGTGTCAAATGTGATGCTGTACCTGGTCGTTTAAATCAGATCTCTATTTCGGTACAAAGAGAAGGGGTTTACTATGGTCAGTGCAGTGAGATTTGTGGAACTAATCATGCCTTTACGCCTATCGTCGTAGAAGCTGTTCCTAGTAAAGATTATGGTTCTCGGGTATCCAATCAATTAATCCCACAAACAGGGGAAGCTTAAGCGGAAATGAAAGAGTAGGGTGAGGGATAGGGGGGGGAGCCACTAAATGGAAGGCTTCGCTCGCTCTAACGCTCGTTTAGTAGACAGCGAGTGGAGTGCATAAGCCCCTTTAGAGATAGGGGCGAGTACTACACGAGCTCGTAAGTCAAGTACGGAACGAGCGAAGGAGAGCGACCTCATCTTGCTTCTGGCGAGGCGGCCCACCACTTCATAGGAGCGCTAGCGAAGCCGTATAAAGGCAAACAGCTCGTATAGCTCGCAATAGCGAGCCTACTTATCGCTTTTTTTTGTTTACTTTACCGCGCAAGGAAAGTAAAGAATATCATCAGTAAGAGTGGTTGCTATTGACTTCTCGAGTATGCAAGGCCTTTTTTCGTCTTTTTCGGCCTGTTGGTACTTGTCGAATTGAAACTAGAGAATCAGAAGATTCGCCAACATTACCTATTTTTTAAGTGGATTCGGGGCCGGTGTAAGTACGTGATTTCAAATAAAAGAAGAGAACTACGAAAAACTTGATCCCATCGGGGTACGTAGGCAACCAAGGAAAAAACCTGGTCCAGTGAAGTTAGGGAAAGAATCTACTTTCTGAGCTCAACGGTCTCTCACTTCCTAGCACGAGAGAAGGGGTCTCAGAAGCCAATCACGTTTGTTTTAAGGCATAGTTCAGGGGGAAGACGAGTCGGATCCCATGGACAGGCTTTGAAAGTGGATAGATAAAGTACTATCATAGAATCGACATTTGTTGCGGTGGTATTTATTGAATTGAATTCAAGTGGGCAGGGGAGGGTTGGTAAACGTAGAGAGATAGTAGCTTTAGCCACTTTCTCTTCTCTCCTGATTGTTGTCTAAGTCTAGATCCTAGCAAGCGCATACTTGCATCTGTTATTACAGAAAGGGCTTGATGAAGACCACCCCCTGGTTAGTGATTGGGCACCCGCTTCCTTTACCTTTACGGCGTAGAATCGGCTTCCTTTAGAGTTTAGAGGGAGAACGGAGATGAGCGGGAAGAGGTGAAGCCTTAATTTCAATGCTCGAGGAAGCCACTTATAAAATAGATTTATATAGTTATAGTAGAGCTAGTCTAGCACGAATTCTGCTCACGAGCGGAAAAAGAGATGAACATCATGGATTTCGCGAGACATAGGCACAAGCAGTCTAATAAGAGTCTGCGGACTCCTTAGACAAGAGCATAAGCATAGATCAGGCCATTTCCCACCACCTCACGAGCCCAAGTAAACGAAAGTGTATGTGCACTAGCGGAAAGCAAGATATTCTCATTATAGCCATATCCCTTATGAAGGGTTTTAGGAGAGCCATAGGGGCCTATACAAGTTTCCATTAAGAAAAAATCTCCGATACCACTTTGATAGATCCATCAACAAACATAAAATAGAAAGATGCACAAGCTTCTTTCCCTATCCTATCATGGACTGAATTCCGGGTGGGTTTCTTTAACTCATCGCGATTTCAAAGAAAATATTCCGGGTTTCATACCAATGCTCGAACTCCTCTATCCGCGGAACTACAACTAAACCTGGAGCTTATCTGGTTACCTTAATAATCATGGACAAAATCTGGTCTGTATCCAGGCAGTCGGTTTTGATTGCTAACTCACGACCGGAACCCGTTTGGCTGGTCTTTCTCTCGCCTAAGTTGAAGCGAGAAAGGTGTAGAGGAATCTAAGCCCATTAAGAGAGGCTTTCTGAGATCGAGATGTGTGCTCATCTCTGTTGTTTCCTTTTATGCTGCTGAACTACGTGTACTTTGTATAGTGAGACATATCCCCTAAGGTAAGGAGTCCGCGAGCCAGTGAACAAGGTGAACATGACTGTCTTAAATAGGCAGCAAAGCACAAGAGGGTCTCGATTACCCAACTCATAGTCCCGCTCAGTCTTTCCTTTAGTTTTTTTATGGACAAAGTGGGTGCGCGATTGGATCCGAGTCTATAAGTCATAAGAAAGCCTGTTCAAGCCATCTGTAAGGTGAATTCTAACACATAAAGAAAAGATATCTCCTCAGAAGACGATTACGCGCATCTAGGAATTAATAGCAAGCACAGAAGCAGGAAAGCTAGCCACCGTGGAGTAGCATGAAATGCGCACCGAATCGTCTCTTTGCAGCAAATCGTCTGTTATTGAATCGACTGCTTGATAGAATAGGCGGTTATCTTTCTGTTAGCAAGAATCCGCTGTTAGAGAATACGCTTGAACTAATAGACGGATGGGATTGATTGATTCTAAATCCGCCGAAAGTCTTTTAGTCAACAAGTACGGATTTATAGACTGGCATCTTATCTTAGAATAAAGGTTTAAGAATCCAGATCAAGAATAGAAGTAGAAGCATGCTAGCCTAGCATAGAAAGAAGTCCCGAGTGAAAACGACTTTCCTTAGGATGAGCTTTTAGGGCAAAGTCTAAGGAGCTTATTCGTCGATAACAAGCCTTTATTCAAAAAAGGAATAGAACCGGAAAGCTTTGTTTGAAGGCTAAGGTCGTAGAGACAGATCCATATGCATATGTTTATAGGAGTGAGACCCCCGGTATTACAGGAAGCTCGGCCATACGGGTTGAAAAATCTTAATTCGTACCATACCGAAAATACCGCTGGTAGATTTTGGTAAGTAAATCATAATCTAGTGCACATCCTTGCACCTCTCCATATGTATGTGCTTTAGCCCTGATGCCATTACAAGCCGGGATTAGACAGTCCAGACAGACAATACAATCTGTGACGAAATCATACGGCTATGCCAGGGCGAGCAGTGCTGCTGCTCGGCAGTCACCCGCTTGGATCCTGCCTTGTTAGTCATCCGTAGAGCTAAAGAGAATTTTCTTAAGCCTTAAGTCATTCCCACACACCGACCAGGGTAGGGTGGCTGTTCAGTAACTCCTAGCCCTACTAGAAAGAGAAGATAAATTGCTTGCGCTTCGTCAAGTGAGAGAGCCACTTAATTAGCAATAATGAGAGAGTGCTTTTATCTCATATGAGAAAGCGACGGGATAGGGTAAGTTTGAAAGGGCTACAGCAGGGGAATGATTTTCAGTCCTAAGAATAAGATCTTCTCGGACAATTTAGTTTGAAAACCTTGCCTTTAGTTGAACTGAACTTCCCGAGTGGGAGATCAGTTGCAGGAGTTCATTCAGGGGATGAGGAAGGTGACCATGCAACTTACGTGGGTCAGAAGCAGAGGGTTCTCAACTAACTAGTCGCTTCCCGGGAAGAGCCTTTGGTTCAGTCCGTTCCGCAGTTCTAGTTTCAATCTTGTTGTAACTGACTCCCAGTGAGACAGGCTCCCCACTATAGCTATGGATTCCCGCCTAAGCGGTGGGTGACCACTTCTTTAGTATTTTTGCTTGTTTAGTGTCGTTTTCTTGCTTGCTTTCTCTTGCTGTAAAACGTCTAGAATCATTCAAGTGGTGGATATGCCAATTGTAGCTAGCCTGAAGTGAAGGAAGTTTTTCCGGTACCGCTAGCTCCCTTTCACGAGAAGAGAGGCACACTTTAGACTTTACTTTCAAATAAGCTAAAACCGTAGCCTCTGGCACACCCACATCGGATAGGACCACTTCCCCTTTCGGGAACTATCTTCTCTAGGGATTCCTATTCTATTTCTATTGACTCTTCGCCGTCTACAAAACAAAAAGTTTTGGTAACTAACTTAAAGATTTTTTGTATATTAAATAAAAGAAACATCCTTTAAGCGGAATGGGGGGCAGACGACGAAGCAACATCGATAACAATGAAATCTGAGTCTGTGGTGGCAGACCCTTTCCCGGCCCCTACAATCAAGCAACCTCACCAATGTGAATGAAAGAAAGGGCACCACATACATCTCGACTAGTTCGTGCCTGCGGAGCGAACAAAAACCTCTTTTGAATTTTTTTATTATTCCGACTCCGAAGTCCGGATATTTGGTTGCTTTGTACTCGACCCGTTCGGCTTGTTGCGCCACCTCACTTAACCAAACATATCCGAGAATAAGTTCTACCAGATCTACAGCACTTGCTGCTTCATGCCCGGTTGCATCTGACTCTGCTGGTTCACCTTCTAAACAGGTCTCCGCACCTGAGACACATCCTTCTCCTGTTGCTTATTCTTTTTCCTATATTGTGGTGGCTTATTCAGCGAGCTGGAGCTCCTACTGTTCCCGCGCCAGCTTCCACTCTAGCTCCCTTCGGCCTCGAAGATCATCAGGTTCCATCCAACTCACTCTAGTTTCTATGTTAATTGGTTTTGTACTTCTGCATGTTGGGAAGAAAAAGAGAATAATATTTTCTACTTGACTTTTTAAGTGATCAACTAGGTTTTTAATCCCTCGCTTACACTATATTGGGCTAGGTTAAGTTGGAGGTCGTACATTTCACCAGACTGTGGGACAGACACGTCCCAAAATCCGTTCTCCCCCCTTCTGGTTATAATAGACCCAGAACCCCTGCATACCTTTTTTCTACCATAAGGCCTCCCTGGCTTCTTATTTAGGTTCTATCTTTTGCAGATTCTGGTCTGGAAAGTACCCTTGCCCTGCCTGATGCTGTAGCAGCTTATACGGATGCGTTGTATCCTTACTTGTAGCCGGCTCTGTTACTCCAGGGATTTTCTCAAAATAGATATAGTGGAGGACAGGTTTTAGTACGAGGAGTTCCATACAATAAAAGGATTTCTCTATAATAAGAGTGATCCATGGCCTTGAGCCTAGAGTCATAGAAGAATTCCTTGATGCTTCCCATAGGGATAGGAAAGAGTAAAGTGGCCGGTTAAGCAGCTAGTCCTAATCTAGGCACATACGCCGGTTAGAGCAGTGCCTTTTCAAAGCTTAGCTTCTGAGATTCTCTTACTAATAGAAAACAATCTTTCGGGAAAGTCTTCTGCGCTCTATTAGGCTGTGGGGCCCAGATCTTCTTGAATAAACTACTGTTTGCCCCTTGGAATGAAGCCTCTTAGGCTGTCTACCTTTGATTCAAGAGTCTCACCTTGGCGATCTACTGAGAAGGTCGTATCCATGGTCTCGACTCGCTCATACCCGGCCCACCTCTCTGAGGGGGACTTCCTTGCTATGCCACCATCCTATTAGCTTAGCTGGTAGTTAATCTATTTACTAGTCTGATGCACACTTGGAAGGCTCTCCTTTATCTTATACCTGTCGTGCAGCACAATACACGCGTTTAGGTCATAATTCTTATCTAAGGCTGATAATTGGGCTTATAATGCCTTTGTTTTATGGACCTCGGGACCTTTCATTTCCAACTTCGGCCTATCATCTTATGTTTTTAGTTTAAAAAAAATAAAAGGTTCGCGCCGCATCCAAAGCAATGAAATTGTGTTGCGGAAATGAGTATACTCTTGTTTGTGGTAAATTTACTGGTATTCAATCAATTAGGTAACTCTTAGCAAGTGCTACGAGTGCTTCGTACTATATAGAAGTATAGGAATTTTTCCTCTTCTTTATATCAATATTTTTTTTTACGATTCTGCTAATCCTTATGCTCTAACTAGTCTTAAGATTCTAAAAATTACAGGAAGAAAAGAAACCTAAGAAATAACTTCAAAAGAAAGAAAGGGAAATAAGAGGGTTTTTTTTCTCCTTACACTATTTGATCAAGGAGAAGGCGGGGGACCAGTAAAGCATCAACCATTTAAACGGATCCATCTTTTCTTAGTCCGATTCTTATATGTTGGGTGCCTCTTCCTCTTCCGCAGATTCGGATTAGTGACAAGGGACCTAGCTAGGCTCCTTGTCTTTACCCCAGAGATCTCCCTGCCCTTTCGATCTTACTTATTGACTTATTCTCTAATCCACCTCTGGGCATATTCCTTCCACTAGGGGTTGCTTCATTCTGACCTATCTCAACAAGCCCATCTAAGAGCCTATTGAAATTCAATCAATGGCACAGCGTCCGATTCGATCACTCTATCGAGTAGAAGTACAGGGATGATTCAATCGATTCCTAAGACCTTGAAGGGCGAAAGCCCAATCGAACATCAATCACTTCACGGACGCTATTGATTGAGTAGCCAACCCCAAAACGCAAGAATCAAGGGGAGCGGAAAGAAGCTTCACCGATTCCGACTCTAATCTCAGGCTTCATTGGTAAGGTAAGGAAGCTCCGCAGCTCCAACATCGAATCGGGCAATTCCTCTTCCAGCCCTTGTGACATCAACAAACAAAGCGAGTTGAGCACGAAGACTTTTTCGGAGATGACTTCTGTCAATAGGCAAGTAGCGCCCAATCGAGCGAGAGAAGATAGGGATTTCTCCCAGCACTCGAAGACCAAGAGAAGAGGATGTCAAAATCTCCTTTCCCAACATGCTTTATCGAGCCTGCTCTCCTGGATCCTAATTCCATCCTCAGGCTATGACTCACTTCGTCCCTCACGGAGATTGGAAATAGATAAGGGGAATAGATTCAGTCTGGACAGCTGTTTAAAGAAAGGGATCCGTCTTCCTTCCATTCTTCGGAGCACCCAGTGAAATGAGTCAATTTGGAAGGTTAATGAGCCGATCTCTTGTTTCATTAAAAGAAGTCTCATAAGGAGTAGCCAGTTTCGAGAAAACCGAAGCCCAGGAGAAAGAGAACTACTCGACTAAGAAGTCAGTGTTGGAGGGGGACTAATCCCTCTCTTCTAGCCAATACCGGGGAAAGACTTTCTAACCAATTCAATTAATAAGCTAAAGAGAAGTTACAGAAGTACGGAAGTGACAGAGAAGTCAACCTTCTTAGCCAAGGGACTAAACCCCCTGATACTGAACTAGATGCCGCAAAAGCACCAACTCTGGCATCATATCCCGAAGATAGTCATTTCAGTCTGTTGGGCAGCGTTTTATAGAAGTGACGGAAGCCCGAGCAGTATATTTCACTCTTCTGTAGAGTTTGTTTACCGATCACAGTTTCAGCATTGCACCTCACTAGGACTGCTTTCTTCCCTTAGAGTCCTTCTAGCGGGTCTTAGTGCCTTCCACAAGAGAAGATCTTACCAAATACATACTGAATATTCATAGTGATACGTAGTGAATCTTTCCTAAAGCCTGGCTTTGAGCCTTTTGCCAGCTTCTGCTTGTTATTCTGCCTCTTCAAGTGTCCTAAGACTAGTTCCTTTGTAACTAATATCCACTCATAGGGGGATACTCCGAATATCTATTGTCGGAGAATAAGCCGATATAATATCCTGAGGACGGATAGGGAGTGAGGTAGCAGTGATCCAAGCAAGATAGTCTGGAGCAAGTGCAAAAAAGAAGACCTCTGCTGTTAGCTAAGGCTAGTCACCTCAAGTCTTTGTATGGACAATAGATATTGTTGTAGAGGTACTTTCTCTGGCTTCTTCCCGGGGGGTCTAACCATCTTCCCCGCTCGTACTTCCTTGATCCCTTTTGGCTTGAGCAAAGGACTTTCACGACACGAGAAGAAGGCTACCATTAATGGGTTAATGTATGTAGATGTTGTGGTGAACGAACCCTCGAGTTGATAGGCAATGATGGGGGAATCATGACGCCGGTAGAAGCAAGCCTTTTTCAATCAGAGGAGCGAGCGAGCAAATGTAGGCTGATCCAACTGAGCCCTTGGGAGGTTTTCATTTCTGTCTGATCATGTTGACTTCATCTCCCCTTACCACTTACAACATAGGCCGGGGCGTGTGATCAACTGAGAGGGATCGAAACTTCTCCTGCCTATGCCTTTGTCGAGGGTCCTGCATGACTACTACTGCGGGAGGGGATTCTGAATGAGATTTGGCTGGCTCGGCTTGGAACTTGAGAAGGTTCACGGAGATCCTGTATCTTATGCTTCAAGGCAAAACATCTATCTGTCCAATGTCCTGGGCTACTCGAATGAATCCTCCGTCCACGAGGGGTCAGGAAGAAAGAAGAAGGAGTAAGCAGCAACTGATAGAGTATAGGCAATTTCTCTTATCCAGTAAAGGAAGTTAGCGGGGCAAAGAGTAGCATTCCGGTCTCTCTTGAAAGCGTGAGAAGCAGGCGTTCAAGGAACGAATATCTATAAAGTACAAGTGCACATTGCCCTGCCAATCTTTCTTTGCATCACAATGAGTAGGCCGCCTGATTTCAAAGGAAGAGAGGGCTTTCACCGGAGAGTCGAGAAACTCCTTCTTGGAGAGGGCTAACCCAACCTCAAAAATGGATAGGTGGGGAGAGGGTCTTAGCCGGATCATGGTGGAAGCTTCCCTGCCTTGCTCTTCCCTTTGTTCTTGCTGCTCCGCTGCTATAAATCCCGAGTTAGCCCTAGTTTCCTGCTGCTAAACTCTTCCCCGCTTCCTTTCCTTTTTCTAACACATACTGAGACGGTTAGGAGCGAAGTTGCTGCTAGGATCCTAGCCAAAGGTTTCCCAGGAAGTAGTAGCCCCTGAGGAAGCCGAAGGCATACCCAGATAAGGATAAGTAGAGTTGGTATTGAGTTCATGGAAGACTAAGAATACAAGGTATTCAGTCTGATAGTGCTTTAACTCATCCCGTCATTTATTAGGATTGAGAAGGCAATGGCCTGTATGCACCCGGATCACTGCTTGTCTCTTTGAATGGGATTAGATCCGGAACTTCATCCGGTTTTGCATTCGAAGGAAGAGTTAGGCTAATCGACGTGTAGCTGACGGGTAGTTCAGTTGGAAGGAAGTAGCTCACCTCAATGAGTTGAGTAGCTTCAGAGGTGGAACGATTAAAAAGGGTGACGTCGGATTGACTGAGCGGACTTTATAGACCTTTTATTGAGGCTCGGTCTTTTGATGCGGGAAGAAGGAGTGGCTGCAGCTCTTATGATGCTACCTGCCTCATATTCTGACTTTATTGGAGCTATGCTATCCAGAGAGATAGGTAAGAGATGCCATAGTTGGAAGGTGCCCTACTAACTGAAAGAAGAAGAGAGGACTTCTTTCCAACAAAGAGAGGAACGAACAGAGAGATGTCAGACCAGTAGACCAATAGAATAGGCCGAGTTACACGGCTAAAAGGAAAGCGCTCGGCTCGCTCCAAGCATTCCGCTCTATAGTTATCTTGAATACTTCCACCTATCAGCCTGTGACCCTCCTCTCGTATTAAGAATAAGAAGTAGAGCTCAATCCCATCTTCTAAGTCGAGTGACTCCGCCCCGTTCCAGTGATGTTTAGCCGCTATAGATATGTAGCTCGGGGCCTTCTTGCAGGTCTTATCGTACCACTTGCTCTCAATCCCGTAATGCCCTTGTTATAGAAGCCTTTTAATTTCAAGTGCGGGCTAGCCTATTCCCATTGGCTTTCAAGCGTTTTATTTTAGTACCCTAACGATAAGCTAGGACCCAATGACCTCTTCCTTATTGAATGGGAACTTTTTTTTAAATGTTATATGTAAAAGATGAGCATAGGTGCAAATTTTATTGAAAACTAGGGTAGTGAAGGGGCCCCGAAAAAGGAAAAACGAAAGCCTAGGCTCATTTGATCATAAATAGAGTCTTTCTTTTGTTTGGGTTGTATATAATAAGGGAAGTGACTGATATAAGACCTGTCTGTGTTGTTTATTCCATTGTTCATGACTTCTGTTTCCAATTGTATCAGAAGGGTGATAGACTCTTTTCCTAGCGGCTTAGCCTATCTAATGAAAAAATCTGCAGAACCTTATGTAAAGAATTTTCTGTTAAAAACTCTCCACCCCCGGAGAAAAGGGATTGAGAACTTGACTCTTGGAGAAGGAGTCATGCCTGCTAGTTTGAAGGTTCTGGCTATGACTCTCATCGTCAAAAGGACATATTGGTTGCCGATTTTGGTGCCAGTGCAATAAGAAGAGTTGCGCCTGTCGATTCAGGGTTCTGGTGGATTATACTGCTGAGGTCTTACACCAAGTGCACGCGTGATTATGCTCTGGCAGAACTCCCTTAGGTCCAGAAAGAGATGAAGTTGATAGTAAACCTCTGCCTCTCAGATGGCTTTCTTTTCCAACACTTCTATGTGGAGATGGATGTCATATGATTGATAGTTTAAGTTTACTATTTGAAGTTTTCCAAAGCGGGTTGGTTCCAGCCTTGTTTCGTAGTCCATTTTTTGATTTGAATAATTATAACACTGAATTCTAATTTATAGATTTCACTTTACTTGTACCTGGAACAGAGAAGACAGGTATCCAAGAGAAATCCAGGCACTTTTTTCTATTTTGCGCTTGGGTGTGCTCGGCAGATGCTAAAACAAGAGCATGATGGCAAAGAGTTGATCGAGCGAATTGATAAGCGAATCACAGTTCTCAGCTATCACATTCAGAAAGACTACTGGCGCAATTTCACTCAATTAAATAAACTATACCGTTAAAAAACGGAGTAGTGAAAATCACCAATAAAAAAATCTTTCTCTCCCCGCTGTAGTAGAGGCAGTTCCGTCAGAGTGGTAGAGCCTCTAACGTTGGTGACCACATATTGACTCTCTGAGGTTTGATATCTCAGCCATATATTCTGCTATTACCCTATATATACAAAGCCGCCTCGGTCTTCAACTCTCTCCAGGACAACAGAGTCTTTGTTTAGGATGGCAGCGATTCTACCATTTGAGACAAATTGGCCATTGGGGAAAATGCTTTTGGCAAATCGTGTACCCCGGCAGAGAATTCAATTATGATGGAGCTCGCTCCGTGAGAAGAGACTAATCTGTGAAATGACGTGGAAGTTCGATTTGCTTTTCTTTGTGGTCTACGCCCTACCTTTCTTAAGGTAAGAAATAAGAAACAACATTTGAATCTTGGTTTTTACTTTTTGAAATGTAGTTAGTCTCGTAGGATAAAGAAGGTGTGTACCTATGTCCCGAAATCCGGATGTGGGACCATCCGCGAGCCTTTTCCTTGAGTTAGCGTTGAGGGCCCAGGTTGTCTGCCCCATTGGCCTATGGCTAAGGTGCATTTTCTTTTTGTTGAGTTGTTGTAGAAGGGGGTTTGGGGTCTCTCACCATTTCGGTATGGTCTTAGGCGGGTTCACCGCTTTTTGCTAAGCTGAGTCTAACTGCTGACCTCCCGTCTCAAGTCCCTCTTTTTCTTGCAGGAGCGATGTAAACTATTAGGCTAGCCTTCTAATGGAATGGGCTAAGTTACCTTTCTTTGTCTTTATTTAGTTTCCCTGCTCTCTTGCATCCAGTACTGGCTTTCTCTTTCAGGTAGTGAAGTGTATACCATTATTGATGGTGCACGAGCGATCGTCATCTTATTCTAGCTTTCTTTCCTTTTTTGGAAGCATTCCCGATCCTTTCCTTCCCCTCTTTCCAGTGGTCGAAGCCGGCTAAGGGCCATTTCCTTTGCCAGCCTTCCAGTCTTAAGTAGTCCAATCCCCTTTTTTCGTATAGTGAAGAACTGGTTTTCCGTTAGTCCCTTATTCTGATACTGAGAAGGGGAACTTCTTCCTTTAGGAGTTGGAATCTCTGAAAGCGGGGGAATTTACGGGCCTTTTTCCATACCCCTAGCGGCAAAGGTAATTTAATAGAAGATTGCCCCTGATATGACTAAGCGCTATTTTACATCAAAGATGAAGGAAGATTCAAATCTTAACTTTAGGAAAGCAATGGACCTTTAGCCGACAGATGGAACCCTCGCAAAAACCGAAAGGAGGAGTGATTCACTTCGGGGTAGGAGCCAGTTACACGAGGATTAAGACGACTAGACGAATGTGTCATATACGGAGGAACTTAGTGACTTCCCGATCCTTAACTTAAGAAGGAGATAACTCAACCAACAAGGCAATTCCGCCCGGGACTCTTACACTGTACCAAAAGAAGGGCAACGGCTATGGGTATAGACCCGAAAGACTCTCGCTTTGGACCACTTCTCCCACTAGACGGGACATCAGCCAAAAAGGCTTTGAAAACACTTTTGAGATTGAAATCTCAGTTTAGGAAGGTACCTTAGCCTTCATGCCCTCGATCAAACTCTCAACTGACCGACTGGATGGACTAACAGAAAAAGAGTAGCCTACGCTGGCTGGACCGCTGGACATACCTACATACGGACTGCAGCAGCTGAAGTTCCAGTGCCATTTGAGTAAGGAAGATTGGCCAATCTGAATGACTCCCTGTGAGACTTTGAGAGCAGATGTTTTAGTAGTTCCATTTCTATTTCTAGTTGAAAACAACAAATTAGAATTCAATCACCAAGTGGATATCTCGAGAACTAAAGGTGCCAAGCCTCGGATTCGACTTGAAATGAGGATAAGGCTTCCAGCTAGATATGTATGATTCACCCGGTACCTGGTATTGGTAGTAGCATCAGTCTCTTTCCCCTCCCTCTGTATGAGTTGAGAGGCTGAGGGGAAGTCTACTAACTATAGGGCTACTCCACCTGACTCACGGTCGCTCAACGGGAAACCACCACTAGGAGACGAAGCAAGCCGAGGGTTTCGAGGCAGATATCGCCATGACACGGTAGTAGGGAAACCGGTCCTTGTAAGCAGCACTAGAGAGGGGATAGAGACTCGAGACTTCAAACTAATGTCCTTCTTCCTCTGAGCCAGGTTCCTTGTAGAGTCTATCTACTAGAGACATTAACGGTGCTCACCCGGGGTTGGTTGGGAAAATTCAAAACTCGAATGGAACGCCCTCCATCGTACAGTTCGGCGGACACGGAAGAGCTAGTTCATAGGGCTCGTGCAGTCATGGGACCGACGGTGAAAAGCTCGGGATGATGATGGGGCTAGCAGCATCATGAGATAGAACCCAATCCCATCCTTCTCATTCGATCCGTGCTATTAACAAATTACCACTTTTTCTGTGGTTTCGATTCAAAAGAAGTGGTTGAGATCCTCTAGCCTTCCACTTCGAGACCGACCAAAGCGAATAGGCTGGCGCGAAGGATAATTCTATTTGTTCTTCGCCAAGTGAAAGTCTAAAAGACTAATCCAATCCCACTCATTTGGCGGATTTAACACAGGTCACATCAAAAGAGAATGAAGGGCGTTTAGGATAACTCCTTCGAGAACGAAATCCCAAATACAGATTGGGCAAACTCTACCCCATCTTCAACTCAAATTCCTGTCCTGGGAGAGGTCCATTCTCAAGACAATTCCGTCCTCTCTCTTTCTTACTAGGCGACAAAGCAGAATCCCCTATGTAGAATAAATCGTTTGACCTTTATTGCACTTGAGGAAGACCCGACCTCCGAATACCAAGCTTAAATGCTTGCCTGAGTGCGCCTATTACCCTTCTCACTCGTAGTTCCCCAATCGTCTTTGGACAACCTGCCTTTTGACGGCCTTTTGAGGAAGATATCGTAATATCAAGATCTAAGATCTTACCACTTTACTTTTTAGCTGGGCTTGTTGTCTTGTACTTTGAAAGGGACATTATTTATACTACTACTGGCGCTTCCAATTAGTATGCATAACATTATCTCTTAGGGGGGAAGGTTGACTTAGCCTGCCTCTCCCATCATGACTTTCATTCATGAAGGAAAAAAAAAAGCAATGATGATCAGAAGAGTCTTGGTCACTAGAAAGTGTTTAAGAGGAAGGAGGAGTAGGCATCGACCTAGTTAGTCGTTCTGAGTGAAGCTGAGGAGGTTCTTGGACTAGTTTCTCATGTATATAAATAAATAATAAGGCTCCTTCTTTCTAGAAAGGGTAGTTTTTCCTGCCTATCTGTTCCTATGTGTGAAAACGAGTATGTGAACAGAACAGATTTCAAACATCGAGATTGGGTTGGTGTTAAGTATACTTAATACAAGATCGAAAAGAATGCATTGGAAGGCGACCTACTTTGGTCAGTGCAATAGGATAGGAAGGAACTTTCTACGGTCAATGCGAATAGAAGTTGACTGTAGTCAGTGCACAGTGTAAGATTTTATATTCCGTAAGTGTCAGTAACTTAGTGCATGTAAGGCTTAGAAGAAGAAAATGAAATATGAACAACCGCGCTGGTCGTAATAGATCGACTTTCATGCTAGTTCTTGCTCCAGCATGAAAGTTCCATTTCAGGGAAGGTTGGACTAAGGGTACCATGATACTTTCTGTTTTGTCGAGCCCTGCTTTGGTCTCTGGTTTGATGGTTGCACGTGCTAAAAATCCGGTACATTCCGTTTTGTTTCCCATCCCAGTCTTTCGCGACACTTCAGGTTTACTTATTTTGTTAGGTCTCGACTTCTCCGCTATGATCTTCCCAGTAGTTCATATAGGAGCTATAGCCGTTTCATTCCTATTCGTTGTTATGATGTTCCATATTCAAAGAGCGGAGATTCACGAAGAAGTATTGCGCTATTTACCAGTGAGTGGTATTATTGGACTGATCCTTTGGTGGGAAATGTTCTTCATTTTAGATAATGAAACCATTCCATTACTACCAACCCAAAGAAATACGACCTCTCTGAGATATACGGTTTATGCCGGAAAGGTACGAAGTTGGACTAATTTGGAAACATTGGGCAATTTACTTTATACCTACTATTTCGTCTGGTTTTTGGTTTCTAGTCTCATTTTATTAGTTGCCATGATTGGGGCTATAGTACTGACTATGCATAGGACTACTCAGGTAAAAAGACAGGATGTTTTCCGACGAAATGCTATTGATTTTAGGAGGACTATAATGAGGAGGACGACAGACCCACTCACGATCGACTAAAAGGAAAGTCGCCCGGAGATATTGGTTCAAATCCAATTCGTGAGATGGCAGTGATCTATAATAGGAAGAATTCTTCTGCAGCTGATCCAGCGGTAAAAGATTTTATTTCAACCGAGGGGCATTAGTCAATCAATGAAAAGGAAGAAGTTGTTTAGTTCAAGAAGTAGTTTGGCTTCCCTTCCCGAATGTTGGTTTGGAGTTGACCCAGTAGCAGGAGTTGAACACAGCGGATATTGATCCGCTGCTACATCCGCTGAAAGATCTGTTGCCAGTTCTGATCGATGGGGATAGGCATGAAGGCCAATCATTCCGGTTATCTGAGTTTCCCTCGACAATGCCGGAGATGTTCTCAGATGCTCTTAGATCGGGGGTTGAGGTGGCATATCATAAGGAGTAGCCAGTTTCGATAAAACCGAAGCTAAGGAGAAAGATAACTACTCGACTAAGAAGTAAGTGTTGGAGGGGGACTAATCCCTCTCTTCTAGCCAATACCGGGGAAAGACTTTCTAACCAATTCAATTAATAAGCTAAAGAGAAGTTACAGAAGTACGGAAGTGACAGAGAAGTCAACCTTCTTAGCCAAGGGACTAAACCCCCTGATACTGAACTAGATGCCGCAAAAGCCCCAACTCTGGCTCAAGAAAAGAAGGGGTATCCATGAGATGAGTGCCCGTAAGTCGTAACGTTGAGTTACGGATGTGCTCCCATCTCTTTCTTTAGGGTCGGTGGAAGCTCGACTAGGAAGGTTGGGAGGTAAAGAGAAATTAATTGTCTGGGCAAAGAAAGCAAGCTGGGAAGTCATAGAGTTGCCCCCAAGATGAAAGGGGATTGGTGGCATCGGTGCCCTTCATTCATTGGATATAACCCTCGAGCTCTAACCCAAAGTTCTGGAGCGGACTTTATAGACCTTTTATTGAGGCTCGGTCTTTTGATGCGGGAAGAAGGAGTGGCTGCAGCTCTTATGATGCTACCTGCCTCATATTCTGACTTTATTGGAGCTATGCTATCCAGAGAGATAGGTAAGAGATGCCATAGTTGGAAGGTGCCCTACTAACTGAAAGAAGAAGAGAGGACTTCTTTCCAACAAAGAGAGGAACGAACAGAGAGATGTCAGACCAGTAGACCAATAGAATAGGCCGAGTTACACGGCTAAAAGGAAAGCGCTCGGCTCGCTCCAAGCATTCCGCTCTATAGTTATCTTGAATACTTCCACCTATCAGCCTGTGACCCTCCTCTCGTATTAAGAATAAGAAGTAGAGCTCAATCCCATCTTCTAAGTCGAGTGACTCCGCCCCGTTCCAGTGATGTTTAGCCGCTATAGATATGTAGCTCGGGGCCTTCTTGCAGGTCTTATCGTACCACTTGCTCTCAATCCCGTAATGCCCTTGTTATAGAAGCCTTTTAATTTCAAGTGCGGGCTAGCCTATTCCCATTGGCTTTCAAGCGTTTTATTTTAGTACCCTAACGATAAGCTAGGACCCAATGACCTCTTCCTTATTGAATGGGAACTTTTTTTTAAATGTTATATGTAAAAGATGAGCATAGGTGCAAATTTTATTGAAAACTAGGGTAGTGAAGGGGCCCCGAAAAAGGAAAAACGAAAGCCTAGGCTCATTTGATCATAAATAGAGTCTTTCTTTTGTTTGGGTTGTATATAATAAGGGAAGTGACTGATATAAGACCTGTCTGTGTTGTTTATTCCATTGTTCATGACTTCTGTTTCCAATTGTATCAGAAGGGTGATAGACTCTTTTCCTAGCGGCTTAGCCTATCTAATGAAAAAATCTGCAGAACCTTATGTAAAGAATTTTCTGTTAAAAACTCTCCACCCCCGGAGAAAGGGATTGAGAACTTGACTCTTGGAGAAGGAGTCATGCCTGCTAGTTTGAAGGTTCTGGCTATGACTCTCATCGTCAAAAGGACATATTGGTTGCCGATTTTGGTGCCAGTGCAATAAGAAGAGTTGCGCCTGTCGATTCAGGGTTCTGGTGGATTATACTGCTGAGGTCTTACACCAAGTGCACGCGTGATTATGCTCTGGCAGAACTCCCTGAGGTCCAGAAAGAGATGAAGTTGATAGTAAACCTCTGCCTCTCAGATGGCTTTCTTTTCCAACACTTCTATGTGGAGATGGATGTCATATGATTGATAGTTTAAGTTTACTATTTGAAGTTTTCCAAAGCGGGTTGGTTCCAGCCTTGTTTCGTAGTCCATTTTTTGATTTGAATAATTATAACACTGAATTCTAATTTATAGATTTCACTTTACTTGTACCTGGAACAGAGAAGACAGGTATCCAAGAGAAATCCAGGCACTTTTTTCTATTTTGCGCTTGGGTGTGCTCGGCAGATGCTAAAACAAGAGCATGATGGCAAAGAGTTGATCGAGCGAATTGATAAGCGAATCACAGTTCTCAGCTATCACATTCAGAAAGACTACTGGCGCAATTTCACTCAATTAAATAAACTATACCGTTAAAAAACGGAGTAGTGAAAATCACCAATAAAAAAATCTTTCTCTCCCCGCTGTAGTAGAGGCAGTTCCGTCAGAGTGGTAGAGCCTCTAACGTTGGTGACCACATATTGACTCTCTGAGGTTTGATATCTCAGCCATATATTCTGCTATTACCCTATATATACAAAGCCGCCTCGGTCTTCAACTCTCTCCAGGACAACAGAGTCTTTGTTTAGGATGGCAGCGATTCTACCATTTGAGACAAATTGGCCATTGGGGAAAATGCTTTTGGCAAATCGTGTACCCCGGCAGAGAATTCAATTATGATGGAGCTCGCTCCGTGAGAAGAGACTAATCTGTGAAATGACGTGGAAGTTCGATTTGCTTTTCTTTGTGGTCTACGCCCTACCTTTCTTAAGGTAAGAAATAAGAAACAACATTTGAATCTTGGTTTTTACTTTTTGAAATGTAGTTAGTCTCGTAGGATAAAGAAGGTGTGTACCTATGTCCCGAAATCCGGATGTGGGACCATCCGCGAGCCTTTTCCTTGAGTTAGCGTTGAGGGCCCAGGTTGTCTGCCCCATTGGCCTATGGCTAAGGTGCATTTTCTTTTTGTTGAGTTGTTGTAGAAGGGGGTTTGGGGTCTCTCACCATTTCGGTATGGTCTTAGGCGGGTTCACCGTTTTTTGCTAAGCTGAGTCTAACTGCTGACCTCCCGTCTCAAGTCCCTCTTTTTCTTGCAGGAGCGATGTAAACTATTAGGCTAGCCTTCTAATGGAATGGGCTAAGTTACCTTTCTTTGTCTTTATTTAGTTTCCCTGCTCTCTTGCATCCAGTACTGGCTTTCTCTTTCAGGTAGTGAAGTGTATACCATTATTGATGGTGCACGAGCGATCGTCATCTTATTCTAGCTTTCTTTCCTTTTTTGGAAGCATTCCCGATCCTTTCCTTCCCCTCTTTCCAGTGGTCGAAGCCGGCTAAGGGCCATTTCCTTTGCCAGCCTTCCAGTCTTAAGTAGTCCAATCCCCTTTTTTCGTATAGTGAAGAACTGGTTTTCCGTTAGTCCCTTATTCTGATACTGAGAAGGGGAACTTCTTCCTTTAGGAGTTGGAATCTCTGAAAGCGGGGGAATTTACGGGCCTTTTTCCATACCCCTAGCGGCAAAGGTAATTTAATAGAAGATTGCCCCTGATATGACTAAGCGCTATTTTACATCAAAGATGAAGGAAGATTCAAATCTTAACTTTAGGAAAGCAATGGACCTTTAGCCGACAGATGGAACCCTCGCAAAAACCGAAAGGAGGAGTGATTCACTTCGGGGTAGGAGCCAGTTACACGAGGATTAAGACGACTAGACGAATGTGTCATATACGGAGGAACTTAGTGACTTCCCGATCCTTAACTTAAGAAGGAGATAACTCAACCAACAAGGCAATTCCGCCCGGGACTCTTACACTGTACCAAAAGAAGGGCAACGGCTATGGGTATAGACCCGAAAGACTCTCGCTTTGGACCACTTCTCCCACTAGACGGGACATCAGCCAAAAAGGCTTTGAAAACACTTTTGAGATTGAAATCTCAGTTTAGGAAGGTACCTTAGCCTTCATGCCCTCGATCAAACTCTCAACTGACCGACTGGATGGACTAACAGAAAAAGAGTAGCCTACGCTGGCTGGACCGCTGGACATACCTACATACGGACTGCAGCAGCTGAAGTTCCAGTGCCATTTGAGTAAGGAAGATTGGCCAATCTGAATGACTCCCTGTGAGACTTTGAGAGCAGATGTTTTAGTAGTTCCATTTCTATTTCTAGTTGAAAACAACAAATTAGAATTCAATCACCAAGTGGATATCTCGAGAACTAAAGGTGCCAAGCCTCGGATTCGACTTGAAATGAGGATAAGGCTTCCAGCTAGATATGTATGATTCACCCGGTACCTGGTATTGGTAGTAGCATCAGTCTCTTTCCCCTCCCTCTGTATGAGTTGAGAGGCTGAGGGGAAGTCTACTAACTATAGGGCTACTCCACCTGACTCACGGTCGCTCCACGGGAAACCACCACTAGGAGACGAAGCAAGCCGAGGGTTTCGAGGCAGATATCGCCATGACACGGTAGTAGGGAAACCGGTCCTTGTAAGCAGCACTAGAGAGGGGATAGAGACTCGAGACTTCAAACTAATGTCCTTCTTCCTCTGAGCCAGGTTCCTTGTAGAGTCTATCTACTAGAGACATTAACGGTGCTCACCCGGGGTTGGTTGGGAAAATTCAAAACTCGAATGGAACGCCCTCCATCGTACAGTTCGGCGGACACGGAAGAGCTAGTTCATAGGGCTCGTGCAGTCATGGGACCGACGGTGAAAAGCTCGGGATGATGATGGGGCTAGCAGCATCATGAGATAGAACCCAATCCCATCCTTCTCATTCGATCCGTGCTATTAACAAATTACCACTTTTTCTGTGGTTTCGATTCAAAAGAAGTGGTTGAGATCCTCTAGCCTTCCACTTCGAGACCGACCAAAGCGAATAGGCTGGCGCGAAGGATAATTCTATTTGTTCTTCGCCAAGTGAAAGTCTAAAAGACTAATCCAATCCCACTCATTTGGCGGATTTAACACAGGTCACATCAAAAGAGAATGAAGGGCGTTTAGGATAACTCCTTCGAGAACGAAATCCCAAATACAGATTGGGCAAACTCTACCCCATCTTCAACTCAAATTCCTGTCCTGGGAGAGGTCCATTCTCAAGACAATTCCGTCCTCTCTCTTTCTTACTAGGCGACAAAGCAGAATCCCCTATGTAGAATAAATCGTTTGACCTTTATTGCACTTGAGGAAGACCCGACCTCCGAATACCAAGCTTAAATGCTTGCCTGAGTGCGCCTATTACCCTTCTCACTCGTAGTTCCCCAATCGTCTTTGGACAACCTGCCTTTTGACGGCCTTTTGAGGAAGATATCGTAATATCAAGATCTAAGATCTTACCACTTTACTTTTTAGCTGGGCTTGTTGTCTTGTACTTTGAAAGGGACATTATTTATACTACTACTGGCGCTTCCAATTAGTATGCATAACATTATCTCTTAGGGGGGAAGGTTGACTTAGCCTGCCTCTCCCATCATGACTTTCATTCATGAAGGAAAAAAAAAAGCAATGATGATCAGAAGAGTCTTGGTCACTAGAAAGTGTTTAAGAGGAAGGAGGAGTAGGCATCGACCTAGTTAGTCGTTCTGAGTGAAGCTGAGGAGGTTCTTGGACTAGTTTCTCATGTATATAAATAAATAATAAGGCTCCTTCTTTCTAGAAAGGGTAGTTTTTCCTGCCTATCTGTTCCTATGTGTGAAAACGAGTATGTGAACAGAACAGATTTCAAACATCGAGATTGGGTTGGTGTTAAGTATACTTAATACAAGATCGAAAAGAATGCATTGGAAGGCGACCTACTTTGGTCAGTGCAATAGGATAGGAAGGAACTTTCTACGGTCAATGCGAATAGAAGTTGACTGTAGTCAGTGCACAGTGTAAGATTTTATATTCCGTAAGTGTCAGTAACTTAGTGCATGTAAGGCTTAGAAGAAGAAAATGAAATATGAACAACCGCGCTGGTCGTAATAGATCGACTTTCATGCTAGTTCTTGCTCCAGCATGAAAGTTCCATTTCAGGGAAGGTTGGACTAAGGGTACCATGATACTTTCTGTTTTGTCGAGCCCTGCTTTGGTCTCTGGTTTGATGGTTGCACGTGCTAAAAATCCGGTACATTCCGTTTTGTTTCCCATCCCAGTCTTTCGCGACACTTCAGGTTTACTTATTTTGTTAGGTCTCGACTTCTCCGCTATGATCTTCCCAGTAGTTCATATAGGAGCTATAGCCGTTTCATTCCTATTCGTTGTTATGATGTTCCATATTCAAATAGCGGAGATTCACGAAGAAGTATTGCGCTATTTACCAGTGAGTGGTATTATTGGACTGATCCTTTGGTGGGAAATGTTCTTCATTTTAGATAATGAAACCATTCCATTACTACCAACCCAAAGAAATACGACCTCTCTGAGATATACGGTTTATGCCGGAAAGGTACGAAGTTGGACTAATTTGGAAACATTGGGCAATTTACTTTATACCTACTATTTCGTCTGGTTTTTGGTTTCTAGTCTCATTTTATTAGTTGCCATGATTGGGGCTATAGTACTGACTATGCATAGGACTACTCAGGTAAAAAGACAGGATGTTTTCCGACGAAATGCTATTGATTTTAGGAGGACTATAATGAGGAGGACGACAGACTCACGATCGACTAAAAGGAAAGTCGCCCGGAGATATTGGTTCAAATCCAATTCGTGAGATGGCAGTGATCTATAATAGGAAGAATTCTTCTGCAGCTGATCCAGCGGTAAAAGATTTTATTTCAACCGAGGGGCATTAGTCAATCAATGAAAAGGAAGAAGTTGTTTAGTTCAAGAAGTAGTTTGGCTTCCCTTCCCGAATGTTGGTTTGGAGTTGACCCAGTAGCAGGAGTTGAACACAGCGGATATTGATCCGCTGCTACATCCGCTGAAAGATCTGTTGCCAGTTCTGATCGATGGGGATAGGCATGAAGGCCAATCATTCCGGTTATCTGAGTTTCCCTCGACAATGCCGGAGATGTTCTCAGATGCTCTTAGATCGGGGGTTGAGGTGGCATATCATAAGGAGTAGCCAGTTTCGAGAAAACCGAAGCCCAGGAGAAAGATAACTACTCGACTAAGAAGTCAGTGTTGGAGGGGGACTAATCCCTCTCTTCTAGCCGGAAAGACTTTCTAACCAATTCCATTAATAAGCTAAAGAGAAGTTACAGAAGTACGGAAGTGACAGAGAAGTCAACCTTCTTTGCCAAGGGACTAAACTATCTGCTCTATCTGATACTGAACTAGATGCCGCAAAAGCCCCAACTCTGGCTCAAGAAAAGAAGGGGTATCCATGAGATGAGTGCCCGTAAGTCGTAACGTTGAGTTACGGATGTGCTCCCATCTCTTTCTTTAGGGTCGGTGGAAGCTCGACTAGGAAGGTTGGGAGGTAAAGAGAAATTAATTGTCTGGGCAAAGAAAGCAAGCTGGGAAGTCATAGAGTTGCCCCCAAGATGAAAGGGGATTGGTGGCATCGGTGCCCTTCATTCATTGGATATAACCCTCGAGCTCTAACCCAAAGTTCTGCCCTCGACCTTTAACGACGGGACAACAAACAAAGGACATTTAACCGAAGAGCTCTAGACCAATAGACCCAAGCAGAGCTGGCTAAATACAGATCGGTACAAGTCCTACAAGTAGCCCTTTCTAGCTCCAATGCGGATAACGAAAAGAGAACAAGGACTAATAGACCAGTAGACCAATAGAATAGGCCGAGTTACACGGCTAAAAGGAAAGCGCTCGGCTCGCTCCAAGCATTCCGCTCTATAGTTATCTTGAATACTTCCACCTATCAGCCTGTGACCCTCCTCTCGTATTAAGAATAAGAAGTAGAGCTCAATCCCATCTTCTAAGTCGAGTGACTCCGCCCCGTTCCAGTGATGTTTAGCCGCTATAGATATGTAGCTCGGGGCCTTCTTGCAGGTCTTATCGTACCACTTGCTCTCAATCCCGTAATGCCCTTGTTATAGAAGCCTTTTAATTTCAAGTGCGGGCTAGCCTATTCCCATTGGCTTTCAAGCGTTTTATTTTAGTACCCTAACGATAAGCTAGGACCAAACTAAACTGACCCACGCACGCCCCTGAGTCTTAGGCCCTTTCATTAGAAAGAAAGCCTGGAAAGTCCCAGCCCACAAAAGCTCAGTTTCAATTGAGTCTAAGTGAATACACTACGCCATATAGTTCGGGATAAGAAAGCGTCTTACCAGCGTTAGGAGGAAAGAGTTGTGAAAGAAGAAAGCTGTACATGAAGGTACGGTATCCGCAGTTGGTGTTATAGAAGTGGCGGTCTTGAATAAGCAAGCGGTGCCAGTCTTTTCTGTTACAGTAAGAGCTGTTGAGTAAATAGAAGCTCTGGTCCTATCCTGTTGATGACGAATAAGAGTTTTTGCTATAGCCTTCATGTGCTGATACCAACTAGTATCATATAGTTGAGTGAAAGCTAGATATGCCTTGCATTCCGGAAGTTCTCGCTTACCGAGCCACGCGAAGAGTACCAGACCGGTGCTTGTACGTCTGCCCATTCCAGGGTCGATAGAGTCTACGGACGGAGCAAGTCAAATGAATTGAATTGTTTTTCGAGACCAAGAGTGAGTCGTAGATAGAAAGACCTCTCCTATCCGCAGCTCATGGACGGGACTCTGGGAAAAGAAAAGGGTTCTTAGATACCTTCTTAAAGTTCAGTAGATAAATTCACTCCTTCTTTACTTGAGCACTGGTTAGACCGCTTGCAGGCTTTCTTATGGAACTAAAGCATAATATGACTTGCTTAATTTCTTTCTCAATCTTTCTCTGATTCTAGCCGTGTAGTGGATCCGGCTTTAGTCGGCTAAAAAGAGGTGTGTGTGGCCGGGCTTCTTTCTTTATAGTGCTGCCCCCTTCTTCATTCATCCATTTAGGCCCGACTAGGAACACGTGGATCCAGGGAACCTGGCTCGGGAACAGCTTCTTACTAGTGGGGGCTAATCACAGTAAGAGAGTCCAATCTCTGAAATAGAGCTTAGTCTCTCCATAGTAGTAACATATTAATTGAAACTAATGCGACGGTTGTCAAAGACCGGATCTTTGCACTTCGCGACCCTATCCGAGTATGGACTTAGTGCAACGCCTTATAGAACAATGAAGTAATGTATCCATACGAGCTCCGGCCCTCAGCAGCTCGAATACAAAATAAACTTGTTCATTTATGTTACCTGTTGTGGACCTTCAACGTTTCACCTTTCATAGATCTGGGAAAGGCGGTTTAGGTTTGGGAAGTGACGTTGAGACTGGGCACGTGCGATAAGTAATAAAGAAAGCAAAGGGAAATCTGAGGAGTTAGAGCAGGGAACTATGGGCGTCCCTGCCTGGAAAACAAAGAGTAGAATTACGCGAAGGACCTCTAGCAACTCTACTACCGCCTTTCCTACCAAAAAGCGAACCCAACCGAAGGAAATAATCTAAGGTCTGGAAAGGGCTGTAAAGAATCAAATTCCTTCCCCCCTTTCTTCCCCTGTTCCGGAGATCGATAGAGCCCTCTCGAAACCTAGCTGTGTGAGTTTGGGGGCAAGCAACTTCATCCCCGAATGGTTTTTCCTTTCAACCTCGGCTTTATTTTGTTATTTCTGTGGCCGATCACTCTTCTCCTTGGGTTTGGTTAACGCTGGGCACTCATAGGGCTTCCCTTGCACAAGTTCAGCCACACACACCTCTTCGTCTTCAGATTCAGGGGTCGAATCATACTCGACCACAGCTATTTCTAGACTTGGATCCTTGTAGTAAGTGCCCTTGGATGAAGTCCTTCTCTCTTTCTTTTCCTCCCGCAACCGCTCATAACTAGTGGCTCTAGTGACCAGGTTAAACAGATCGGTGAATTCTTTCCCTTCAAACTTCTCTCCCATATTGAAGTTCAGACCTCTCAGAGCCAAACTAACACACTCCTTTTCGGTCAAGGAGGTCTGACATCTAGTCCTCAGCTTCCTAAACCTCGCGATGTACTTTTCGACCGACTCGCCTTGGAGCTGACTAAGTCTTGCCAAATCGGCCACTGTAATGTCAGGTTCTGTCTTATAGAATTGCTCATGGATGGAACTTGCTTTCCAGATCGGTTAATAGAGTGTGGAGGGATGTTCATATACCAGGGGAAGGCCGATTTAGTAAGAGAGTTGGCAAAGAGCCTCAACTTGAGGTAGTCCTTGGACCTAGCTTCCCCACACTGGACCGAGAACCGAGCTATATGCTCAATAGTCGACTTCTTCTCCTAGAATAGAACAAACTCAGGCACCTTAGACCCCTTTGGAAACTGATGAACTCGGTCGATCCAATCAGGGTATGGTTTCCTAGACGTCGGCCTCATTAAGGGCCTGACGTCAATTCCAAGCTGCTGTAGCGCCTCGACCATGTAATTTCTTTCCAGATCGGTGCCTGTGGAACTGTTGTGGCGGGGAATGTCTCTAGTTGTGATGCTTGCAGCTCTGGTTCCCTTTCGCCCACCGTCGTACACGTGATTGAGACTCCGCACCTTGCTCGCTTCCTTGTTGGCCGACAGGCATTCCTCCTACTTGACTCGGGAGCAAGTGCGTGTAAACATGCCCCCAGCCTGGGCATTTTCTATACTGGTAGCAGGATCGGCCACCCCGGCCCCAGCATTGCTCTAATTTGAGCTCTGAGCTGGAGCAGTCTTGCTTTGGCTCCCCTGACCGACCTCAGGCCTCCTGATCAAGTGCACATTCCCATACTGTAGGATGGGCCTTTAGTTAGTTTAGTGTTGACTCGACAATTGGCTTAAGACCCGTGACCGTCTCGTACATTGGGCTGAGAACAGTAGCCGCCTGTTGTATCATCCTCAGCATCATATCGTGATTCTCTTTTCCCACTTGTTGCCTAATCATAGCCACCTCTTGGTTGGTTATTCTTGCAGGTGCCACAGCAGGAAGGGGCTTGGCTGGCGGAGCCACGACAGCGAGATTGGCGCGGCTATATGCGAAGATCCTTCAGCAGGAGGGTGTCTGGTCCCTTCCGCCGTAGTCTCGTGTTTGCCATGAAGAGTACCATCAAAATTTACCTACGGATGAGATATCAAACCGCTCTTCCAGGACTAACTGCCAGAAAACTACCTGAGAATGAACCTGGGTACTCACTTTAGAGTAGATTCCTTCCGACTCGGGAGACTACCCATTCACTCACTGTGCCATTTCGGCACACCCTTGCGGCTGGTTAACGTAGTAATGTCCTTCCCTGCATTAGTTTAGAGCCTAAGAAGGTCTCCCCTAGGGCCGCTCTACTCCCTGTGTTCTTTCAACTGGTTAAACTGCCTTTCAGAACAGAAGCTGAAGCCTCTTTTATTATCTTTTAGGTACGGGAATTCTCTATCATAAATTGGGAACGAATAGGAACCCGCCCTTGGCGTAGAGTAACCCGTCCTCTAGCCAGTACCTCTGTAGAATTAGTTCTTTCACTTGGTGAACCAACATGTGAGTGAGTATCTTTGCTTGCTCATTTCTCCCGCCGCCCTTCGATTGGAGCGCTATTCGACCCGTTATCATTTCCTGATTAGACGACTTCTCTTCTGATAATTTTAGTTATTCGCTGCTTCCTTACTCCTATTTCGGAAATATATAGAACAAGGTGGGAATAATATATAACAAATGGGTAAGACAACCAAGGGCAATTCAACGGCTTTATGAGATAATCGGTATACTTTCTGCGTAGGCAGGCCCAGCAGTATCCAATCAATGTAGTTGGCGGAACAAAGGAAACAGGAATGAGATAAGTATTAGAGGAAGATCTAAGTACCGAGAGGGAAATGGAGCTCGAATCTGTAGTAAGCAGTACCCTTCGCAACGGCTCCAAGAAACGTGCTTATACCCCATACCGTCTGGAGAATGAGATGATTGACCGAGAGTACTTATTAAACCCGGCATTGAACTAAGGGTTTTATCTGCGATCTCCTGCCACAGAACACTCAGCTTACAAATGCTTGAGAGGCGCGATAGAGGGGCGCAGCTGCATTGAACAACCCGTGAAGCTCTCTAAAACCCTAAAGCAGGGGGTCTTCCAAGTATGGTATCAGAGCTGACTGGCCACACCCGGCCTGAGCTGCCATCTCTTTCTCTTGGTCAAAAGGCATTTCCGCTCCTAAAGGAAACACTCTTGCTCGCCACAAAAAAGCAATCCCCGCCCGCCCGGCACATTCATCAAGCTTAGGAAAGCCGGTAATTCCTTCAAAGATGAATGCGCAGGGGATTCAGAGTAAGACTAGCAGCTTCTTCAATAGCAGCTCTAATGTCAAAGCTGAAAAATATCATTGCCTCTAGCACTAGCATCCGATTAAAGCATTGATGCATAGACTCGTCCTTAGGCTATTCCTTATTTTCGAATGCGGCAAGGTGTATAGCCTTTACCTTCTTTCTCCTTCTCGATTTTGACTATTGGGATAACTTTCTTAGTAAAGATCTTTCCCATAGGAATACCCCAGACACTTGTAAAGACGCTAAGCCCCTTTCTCTTCCTTATTCTAGGATATTTCGAGTTAGCGCTCCGGGGATTCGGCTTAGCTTACTCAGTTTCCTGCCCAATGGTTTAATAAAGAGCTTAGCTTAGAAAAGGAGTTGGTCAAAATAATTTATTCTAACTAGTAGCCACTCATTACACACAAGAAAGAGTGTAGGTTTCAGTCTATGCCCACCGAAGGATATCACTGTCTTCCCTGCTTTCCTCGGGCATGAGAAGTTACTCAGGGACTTGCCATGGATAGGAGTGAAACGGAGGCACAGTCCATTGTTCTCTATCAATTTCTTCCGTTGATTGGCTTTTTTAAGTGCCAAATAAGACATTCTAGAAGCCTCTGGTGAATTGGTTGGTGATCAGCCTATCTTATATGCTTTCTTATGCCGCCTTTGGAGTGCCTAAAGCCAAGTGAACGAAGTGGCCGGTGAACATGGGAAAGAAGAATCAAGTCTATATATGGCTTGTTGAAGTAAACATGTGGACTCTTCTTCCACCCTCTGTTTTGGAATATCACTTTTGAAAATGATGTTGGACTATTTAGCTTGTTCTCTTTTCTTTCTCTTGTATGTCTTAGTGGAATTCCCCCTTTGTGATGCAAGCATCTTAGACGACGAAGGAGCGGAGAGGTTGCCTCCATTCTTTCTAACCATACCCAATCGAAAAAGGATCCGGATGCCTTGCATATCGCCCACAAATGCTTTCTAAAGTATTAAGCAGAAGAAGAGGAAGAACGAAGCTTTCCACTTATAAATTCTTCTATTCGGAGGTCGTACGAATGAGGAGAGCGGCTACTTTTTCACTTTCAACCTACGACCGAAGTCAAGGACTTGACTGGACAGACTGATTGAGAGACAGACCAGGCCTTTCTATTCTATAAAGAAGAGACCTTATTTATTTCCGGCCCACAGGATAGAAAAGTAGATCGTTCAACTCTAGCTTATGTTTTCAGGTCCCACATGGAATCTCAAATCGATCTTTGCTACATGCTGCTTAAGACATAGAATTCGAAGAAAGAGAGAGTGAGCAGCTGACTTGCAACCTAGGACCTAGGGGCAGGAAGTCGGAGAGAGAAGTACTGATTTATATAGGGCGCAGGTCCTCGTAGAATTGGTTTGCTTTCGCGGCAGCAGCGTGAAGGGATATTACCGTATTAAATTAAGAGCAATTTATCCCCTTCTTTCATATAGCCTACCTGGACTATAAAAACCTATGCCTCTCTAACCGACATTTGTCCTTCAGTCCTTCGGGGAGGCCTGTTGTTCGTCTTGGAGTGGAGAGAGCGCTCGACCGTCGCCATGCTTCTTAGACTGAGTCAACGCGCCTATTTAATGCCTATCTGTTATCTAGGAACCTGAGATTCGGCTTTCGTCATCCATCACTGTCTGGGCCGTCGTTGTAAAGACGCGCATCCGTACAGACAGTATGCCTAGACTCCTTTAAAAAAGGGCTTCTTTATTGTCGGCAAATACCCCCTTCTCATCAACGTATTTGAAGCATTGATGAAGGGTGGAAGGTACCACGCTGTGGATCCAAGCAGGAAGTTTAGGAGGTGTCACCGTCAATCACGTAAGAAGTGACCTCAGTCTTCAGATCCGCACACACAAGAGACGAATCTTGCGGCTCTTTGCGAGTCGGCATTGTACCCCGGAATAGTCACCTTGGTCTGACTTAGCCGGCTCGTAGGAAGGAATTCCTAGATCGGCTAGGGCCCGCAGTGGCATCACGTTGATGGAGGCCCCAGGGTCCGTAGCCTTCTTTCTTTCGCCGATGTCACCGGTGAGATAAAGGGGCCGCTTATGTATGCTTCTTCCTGTCCAGCAAGATGTCTTCTGTCGATAAGGTTATATCTGCACTCTGGACTTTCTTCATTGGTGCTTCCATGTACTCATCTTCGATGCTTTGAACTTCCACCCTGTTGACATGTAGGGCATACTTTTCTTTGCTTCCTACTACTAAGCTGCTTTCTTTATAGGCTAAAGCCTCCTATCTACGGTAGCTGACGCAGCAAGACCCGAGGAATCGGATACGGATCTTTTTCAGTCTCTTTCGCTGGGGCAAAGCAAAGAGGGAGGACTTTCGGAAGAAGGCGTCGTCCGCTGATGATCTTGAGGTTGGGAGGCAGGTCAGGGGGAGAACTAATGCTTGTGGATAGCCCGCGAATACTCCTTACTTAGGCTTTCCCGAAGAGCTGATGCTACTTACTAAGAGACTTCCGTTAGTGAGGAGAGAACTATAGGCTTTAGCCCAAAGACAGAGTCAGGGATTTCTTAACAATCTAGTCCCTCCTGAAATAAGACAACACAGGGGGTGGAGTGAGCCTAGAGTAGAATAAGACTCCCTCTTAGACTCTAAACTCATACCAGGGCGGGCAGGGAAAGACTGAGACTACCGATACCGAGCCGGGGTTGGATCACAGGATAGATACCCTATGGTTGGTCTCTATGCCTGCTTCACTTCGTAGCATTAAGGGGGCAGTGCCATGAGGGAAATCGACTAGGAACGCGATGTCTTCCCATAAAATGAAGAGTGGAGGGGACTTCGACTGCCTTCTTGTATCGGGTGAAGAGAAGGGGGTGCTAGGCTTAGTAGGGCTCGAACCTACAATATTACCGTTATGAGCGGTACGTTTCAACCAATTAAACTATAAGCCCCTACGGATCTCTACATGCAATTCGCTCACTTCGGGAAGAGTGGACGGAAAGAGGAGGCCTTTGCTCTATCTGCTTCTTCCTCTTCCCAGGAATGAACAATTGGATAAAAAAATTATTTTTTTCTTTGTTTGTATATATATACTAAAATTAAGATTAAGCAAGCGGCCCTTTCGTGACTCAAACTGCCGGTACGCTTTCCGGCTCGCAACGACTCAAACGGGCGGGGGCTATCTATTTGCTTGCAAAGCGGGCTGTTCGCCTTTCGGATTCGGAAAGGGCTCGCCTATTTGATTCAAAAGGCGCTACTAAACTACTCTAGTACAGCTAGTGTTAGTAGTACAACAGAATGCCGTTCACCCCGCAATCCCTTCTTCTTCAAGAGCTCCCTATTCTCTAGCAGCCCCTTCTTTCACAGCTCCTTCTCAAGCACTTGCCATTGTCTGGAAATTTGCCTCGCCCCATTCTTCGATTATTGGCGCATCAATTCCTTGCCTTTGCTCTCATTGCTCCAGTCTTTTAAGTGAAATCCCAAAAATGGAAAGTCAGTAGTCATTGTCGGGATGGAAAGCGACTCTTCAACCACTTATTTAAGCGCTATGCACCTAAGCTCAGTCTTTCTGGCAGCTATCTTGCTAAACCTAGATTCTTGCAGTTCCTTTTTATTCTCTCTTTATGCTCGAAATCGTACTCATTCGACATCTAATTTCATGGGCTGGGCATACCTTCTTTAGCTCATTTTTCTCTTTCTTTGACTTTGAGGAAGATCCCACGAATCGTCTTCTATCGACATCGTCTGCTTACTCTTATCGTACGCTCTTCTTACCCAACCCCAATCGTCTGGTACTTTGTCCGCTCTCCCTTTCCTGGTGAAGGAGAGAGAGTTTTACAAGCTGATGCAGCTAAGAAAGTCTCGTTGAAAGCAGGAACGAAGACTGTGACGACTATTTGAACTAGTTTCGCTTGATTGACCACCCTTGGGAGTTAATCTGGCTAGGGCGCCCTCGTAAGGCGTAGGGTAGAGATTTGAAACCGGAGGCCTCTCCTCATCTAGTTCTTTCGTTACGCCGAGAAGAAGCAGAAAGAAGCTTGGAAGAAGAGATGGTCAATCTTATCTTATGGGCGAGACTGCTAAAAAAGAGGCTCTTTAAAGTAAAGCCAGAACGAGTCCTCTCTTGCGGGAGGGATAGGCGGGAAAGGGGGAAAGCCCAATTGCTTGCTTGGACAACCTTAGCCCCAGCGGACAGGATTGGAATCAGTTCGACGGGAAGTCGGTTCGTGAGGAAAGAAGTCCGCAAGCTTAATAAAATAAAGGCTTTTAACAGGCTTAGTCGTTGCTTAAAGGGAAAGACAGAAGGAACTATTCTTTTCCATCCAATGACTCGGGGAATTGCCGAGTTGGAAGATCCCTCCTTACTAAAGAGAGAGTACCGAGGAGAAGGCAATCCAACCTTTGAACTTAGTTTGAAACTCCTGCTTCGTTGTCCCGCTTTGGTAAGTGAAGGTCAAGTAGTTCCAGTGAGCAGTTCAGTAAGGAAAGTAGTCGTAGAAACAAAACCGTTTTAGGGGAGTCGAAAGAGGGTTCCCAAACAAAAGGAAAAGATCTGTTGACGTCAGCTATGTGATCACTCAACGATCAGTGCTACAGCTCAGCCTGACCTGACGATCGAGAAACTTATTCACTAGCGGTGGAGAGTTGTCTCGTTGGAAAGGTGGATTTTACATCGAAGTCTTCATCCTCCGCATGGGATGAGAAAAGAAGAGTTCTTCCAATCGGGGAAAGCAAAGAGGACTTCGAAAACAAGGAGCCGGTCCAATCGCTCAAAGGAAGCAACCCAAAGGAAAGGCACAAGAGGAAAGCAAGCGATGTCCAAGTCGCTTCCTTTGTCTCTGCCGAACCTTTTGTTGTTGATGCCAAACGCCGCCTTTAAGGAGTCGTTGTCACCACCTACTGCAGCCGATGTTGCCGTTCCCCGGAATCCCAGTTCTATTGATCAAACTAAAAATCCAGGTTCATACGAACGTCTGTTACGTGCGTACCTAGGAATGGGCCGGATTCGAACCGACCAAGAAAAGGCAAGTCAAGTGCCATTCTTCTAGGCCAAAGAAAGACAGTCCAATCATCTATGTCGAAGGGGCAGGTACGTAGTCACTCGAGCGAAGCGACAGCTTATATCATATATGAGATTCTCCATCTAGACGGGGCTAGGTAGCACTAAGAACTTAATTCGTACTATCTTGGCAAAGAGTGAAGGTTTAATATTTGTTCTAGAAAGTCTTCGTTCCCGTGTAAAAGCCAAATTGTTGAGACCAAGCAAGGAGGCACTACTGTAGAGCTCTTTTGGCCTGCCGCTTTCTCAATCGAAAATGGAAACTGTCAAGATTAGAGCGCACTGCGATTCTTATCGTTATCTATGTAATTTCAGGATTTTTTTTCGTTGATCGGATCGAGCACATAGGGTGCGAGCCCGAAGTCAATTAATTCTCTTTGGCTGAAAGCAATCTTCATCAAGACAGCTGACCGAGGCGAAACCTACTGCTCAAGTCTGACGAATGCCGTTTATGTTCCTGGTTAAAAATAAAAGAGTCGCTTTCCTTCCCCATCTCTATTTGATACAGCTAGAGTTTTAACACAAACGCCTTGACTCGCCTATCCGAATCCTCTACTTTCCTTGGTCGTTCACCTGCCCGGTCTGGTGAACCTTACCCGCTGGCTTGGACGAGTACAGTTCACTGATTTGAATCACTTAAACTAAAGCTCTGATATCCGTAGTACTTCAACCTTATTTTCTTACTCGTCACAGTACAGATCCCGCGAATCAAATGATTACTGACTTGAACTAGCACTTGCTGCTATTCACTCAGCAGACGATCAGGCGAGATGCTAATTGGAGAAGGACTAACCGGACCAGCCTTCCCGGAAAGCACGAGCATACAGATTCGAAGTGTTCGTTCGAAGATTCCACTATACCTTTTTAACTCGGGAAAGCCACTCTAGCCTATACTCTTTGTCTTGAATCACAGAGGAAGGACAAGAGCTCGGACAACAACTATCAAAACTTGAGGAACCACACTGCTTTAGCTGCTTGAGTACTCGTATCTGCTCCTTCTATCATTGGTGTGGTGGTATCGTATATAAGATCCCGGCTGCATTTAGGAGTTATCTTTTCCTCTAACTATAAATTTAATACATAATATAGATGGTATCCTAGCATAGAAAAGAGATCAAAGGAAGAGAGCGGACATGATCAATAGTACTAGAAGTATACAGGAAAGAGAGAAGGCAGAATTGGACAAATAGCAGCTTTTCCGGTCTCAGATGCGGCAACACCCATTACCGGTGTTAGCATGTTAGCACTTTCCCTCTTTTCTCGCACGAGGCAAGCAAGGCCTGGAAGAGTGAATCGTCGAACAGGAGGAAGGACTTCGTACCGTACCAGGGCTGGAATCAAAGTGGAAATTCGTTTCTCTTTCAAAGCTAGAAGCGCAGTTCTGGAAGCAAAGCCAAGTTCTATCTCTGGTTCACAAGCCTGACGTTCTCAAGGTGCGGAAGGCTTTGGTTCGTAAGTCAGGTTATCTTTCTCCTGACGCTTTCATGCTTTCACCTTCGTTTCCGAAAGAATTTAATTCCCTTTTTATATATCCTTCAGGCCTTTAAAAACAATAGCAAATAGGGTTTACTGAGCCCCCTTGAACTCTAGTTTTTAGGCTTTCGGGGAAGGTTATTATTCTTCCTTAAGGGAAGAAGGGCTGAGGTGGAAGCATTTCCATCTATAGTAACCTTAACATCGACTATGTTCATGAATAGTGGGTATAGGTACCGATCGGAGAATAGCTTCAGGTAGCCCCTATAGACGACATCCGTGGGGTTCATCGGAACTATATAACAAAGGTATCCATCAATCAGTCATCAAGTATGATCAATCAAGCCCATAATATTTTCTTTCTATTCTGTCTCCCTTTTCAGTTGGAGTTACATAGGAGAGGTCCATTGGGGGCACTAGTTACTGGTTGGGTTACATTGGTCCATAGGCGCGCGAATAGGGTCCTACCTGTCTATTCTTTGGGTTGCCTTCATATCATAAAGTGTAAGTTCGATTACATCTAGTTCCAAGCGGTAAAGAAGGGCAAAAGAAAGCCTGTAGAAGTCTTTCAGGTCCCTCTGTCCGAGAAGATGTGTTTGCGCGCACCGATCTACTGCCCGATTTCTGAATGATGTATCTAGTGGAGGATGGCTATTGGCGCAGTAAAGCCCAATTCTTCCTTGGTAGTTCCACGGATCCGAACTTGATCTGGAATTACTTAATTTCGTCAGGGCGGTGGATGAGATGAGGTAGGTTAAAGCTTTAGTGCCGTTTAGTTTGTCTAGTCAGTGCACTTTGAAACAAGCGAAATCGACCCATACTCCTCAAAGAAAGAGTAGGACCACCCAACAAGCATAACAGTTGCAATCGTAGGGCGCAAAGAGCTCGTTTGGTTTAGTATTTGCCCGCATTAATCGGGTATTTTAAGCGTATTGTTGTAACAAGGCCAGGAATTCTTCATAGAGTTGGTGTGCTCCTCTTTTTTTTCGTTTAAGGATAAGTGGGTATGTCTTATTAGGGTCGCTATAGTCTAAGTAAGTAATTTCCCACCTAGGTGGGGGAACCCGAAAAGACAATGGCCGATTCGTGTTAACAATGGAATTCGTAATAAGCCCGCAGCGACTCATGAGACTTTTTACTTTTCTAATGTCATTTTTTGATCCAGCGAACTCAGCAGCTTTCCCAATCATGGGCACAATCTGTTCCCGACGAAGGCCAAGATCGCCCACAGCCCTTTGACCACACTCTCCCTTGTAGCCGACTTATATTCTCTATATAGGGAGGTGTATTGGGCTTTTTTTTTGACTCATACTCTTGCTTCCCAGTTGGTGGAGGCACTAAGTAGCCTTTGGGTATGACGAAAGGCTACAGCTATGCATAGGAAGTCTCAGTTAATGGGATGCCGGGTTCCCTTTGAGTGTAGAAAAGCTGCTGCCCGACTTGAATTGAGGCGATCTCCTAGCCTAGCCCAAGACCTGGGCAAGAAGGCTGGCTGCTCAAGCGTCTTTTCCAAGGAATTTACCCCAAGGGGAATGGGAAGAACTTCATTTCAAGTGAGACTAGTAGAAAGGTGCACGCAAAGGGATTTTGAAGCAGGCTGATGAATGAATGTGAAGAGCACCCTGATAAAATAAAAGGATTATGATCGTTAATTGTTAGAGTGAGAATGCCAGATAAAGATCTCGAAAGCACTAGGATCCGGATCTGTCTTATTGACCGGCTTTGGTCGAGCTACCGCTACATTTCTGGAACGGCCACAGCCTACATAACTTGTCCCCCTCTTTTCAAGGAAGTCAGTCTCAGACCTTATGTAGTTCTCGGTCCTTTTTTATACAGTTCCTGACAGGTGCTGGCTCTTCACCCCAGCCCTGAAGTATTCTGCGAGCTCCTTCAGTTTAAGTGGGCCCTTGGTCAAGGAGCTTTTCTGAAAAAAAAGCAAAAAAGCAAGCATCTTGTGCCGGGTTAAGGGCTTAGTGGAACCCTATTTCTTCATTTGTAGTCTAGGGCGTTGCTTGGCATTGGGCTTTAGTTAAGCCTATATCCATTTCAGAATAGGATCTTTTATGTAGCCCAACTCTTTGAATTTGGATAGATCCGGAGGGCAGGACCTTGGCCTTCTTGCATAGACTTGGGCTTGCTTTGATGATGGGTAGGCTTGTCGTGCTTTTGCCCCCCTATCTAATCAGGGGGCTTTCATCGGGGCTGGAAGACCAAGATGCGAATCACATGCTTATAAAATGAAAAATGGAATCTCAGGGTTTCAGAGATAAGATAGTGAGGCTTTGCCTATACGAAGAATAGGCCTTCCCTATAGTACTGGGGCTACTAGGCAATCGGACTTTTCCCACTACCGGGACGACTATTTACTTCCTTACTTAAGGACTTAATTATCCAGGGAGGAAGCAAGTCTAGAGAGAAGCATAAAATAAATAAGGTATAGAGCACCCTACATACCTTGCTCAGAGAGAGGCAAAGACAAGTGCTGTTGAGGTACCGGTTCAACCAAGTGCCCAAGCAGCAACAATAACTTAAATACGGCTGAAGACATATATTTCACCCGGGCCCAGAAAAAAATCTGACATTAAGTCCAAAGATCCGGGGATGATTGACACGTTGATTTTAGTACCCCTTAAATGAGATGGTAGGTTCGTATGTTTTTGTGAAAGCTCGGCTCCTGTTATTGCTGATGTCCAGTCATCCACATTTAAATTCCTTGGAAAAGAAGGCTAACTGCTTGTTGGCTGGGAGCGAGCGGTAAGTCCATTAGTTCGATGATTCTTCTTCGCCTTTATTTATATTTAGAAGGCTTGTTCAATAAATCTCCTAAACAAACAGTAGGAATTTGATAATCAAACGACCTAACTTATTGTTTTGTTCACGCTCTAAGGAAGTGACTTGTTCAGCCTCTGCTGTTCTTGTTTACGACTCTACTGCTATTGATTAATCCGCTGGGATTGGAATGCTTGACTTGCTTTCAAAGCCTTTCTTTCTAGGCTAACTCTTAACTAAGTCCCAACAACGGCTAGCGAAGAAACTGTAGGGCTTAAGGCAGCGAATGACCTGAGGGTAGGCAACTCAATAGAATAATTAAGCAGCCTGGCTTAAAGTCTAGGACTTCCTAACTGCTTGATTTATAAGTCTTATTTGTTTTATAAGACGGGAATGAATCGCATATGTTGGTTGAGAATTACTCGGGAATTCTTTTATAGTGACTTTGCCAGGTTATAGGGGGCTACTCTTCTTTTTTGTCAATCGAGCCGCTTTCCCTCATTCCACTCGTCCAGCCTCTTCGCGAACTTGTACAATCGATGCCACAAAGATAGTCAACTCAATTATCGAAGAAATAAGGAAACGGGCGACGATTTGGCACCAGATATCCGGAGGTGTGGAAAGAGCAGCGGTGAGAAGCGGAAAAACCATCAAAAAACGACGATTGTTCGTGAAGGTTTCCACAGAAAGACCCCTTGGTTCTGGCAAACAGATCACAATTACAGGTACCTGAGAGCATACCGATGGAATGAACGAAATACGAACAGTTAGCATAATATGGTCATAGATCTTAGGTTGTAACTTGATCATGAGCGAATTTGTTGATGTTGCACCCACGAAGTATAGAAAGTACCAAACATTGGGAACTACCCGGGGAAGAGTTAGGAACAGGAACAAGGAGAAGCGAGAACCACTTAAATAGAGGAATCGATTGTATTTCCTCCTTTGTTCCCCATAGCAACTGGGGATCAAAAAGCACCAAATTTGATGACTTATTAAGGGAAAGACGAAGTAAGAACATGCTATTGAAGACGTTGCAACATATGTCGGGGAGGCCTCCGTTGATTGTGTACAAACAAAATACGAGTCAAAAGACAGGGTAAGAAAGGGTTTAGCTAATGGAGATATTAACTCTTCCGGGAACCAGTAACGCGTAAACCATGTCAAACCAAGACCGATCAATATCCGAACGGAACGGATTCGAACTTCTCCTAGAATAGTTTCCGGTGCGAAATGAAATTAATACATAGGATATATATGAGTAATTCAAAGGATAAATATAAATATTTGATAGGATTAAGGTAGCGGTAGTATATTGGAAGAGGAACTAGCTTTTACTTTCGCTATCTGATTTGAAGTGCGAAAGCTCTTTCAAAGAATAGCTGTTAGAGAAGAGATAGATCTTACGTAAGCCAAAGGCTATTTAAAGAGCTTCTATTTCACCAACTGCGTCTACGCATTCACCAAAAAGAACTGGGACCGGGTAGACATGAAGTCAAGTAATAGCCCCCACGACAATTATCATTGCCTTCACCACCAACTACTCGTACTCCCATACCGGTAACACCAGTCAAGAAGGTAAGGCAGATTCTATAGCTGCTGATTCTAGCACACCGGAAACCCTCACAGTAAGAGTGGATAGGCCCCGGTTAATTGAAGACTTTACCATTCTCGATGCAGCGGGAACGCTCACTCGCACCAACGGATACTGTCACAGCTAATTGAAGTGCTAGTCCAGCAACTGCAGTTGTCTTTCTGTTTGCAATTGAATCACTAAAGTTGGAGGGTGCTATTGACTCAGCCGTAGATGGGATTCATACTAAGGCAAGCTCTTGAAATGAAACCCAAGGGGAGGGGATAAGAGGGAAGACACTCATCTGCAGATTGGAGACCAAGGGTCTTTCCAGGAGGCTCGGGTGAGAGGGGTGGGAAATCTCTATTCATCACACCCCCCCACCCCCCACCCCTTTAGGGTTAAAATAGACCCCACCTCCGTCTGTCTTCTATTATAGTCTAAAATCATTCCCTAAGGCCTGTCTCAGTCTATTATGAGTATTGACAAAGGTCTACTCATATTTGATTGGGTGGATATATCTATCCAGGGTACGGCCAGGCTCGAAGATAGACGTGGTAAACTATTTCAAAACAAAAAGAATAAGAGATCTTATGAAATCAATAGTCGTCTATATCTGTGTCGCGATATTAAGGCTTTATGCTGCTAAGAGTAATGATCAACATAATCAGATACCTCAAATTACTGAAGCTAATTTACCTAGTAAGAAAGATTTCACCAATAGTCTTATTTGTTATGATAAAGATAAATCTCTTATTAGTTATAAACAAGATAAAAGTCTTATTTGTTATGATAAAAAAGATAAATCTCTTATTAGTTATAAACCAGAAGATAAAAGTCTTATTAGTTATGATAAAGATATCTGTAGTGATGCTGGTGATAATGTTGGTGATAAGTTTGTATGTGGAGATGAAAAGAGTAATGAATTATATAAGCTACCACCAAAGATAGATCCTAGTGAAGAAGCTCCTAATAGTAGTGATGATGATGATGATGAAATGAGTCCTGATGATGCAATATATCCTTATATATATAAAGATAATAAAAGTACACCTAATAAGAAGATCTCATTCGTAAATAATTTTATTAAAAATCTCCCTAATAAACCGTATTTTAAAGATATATGTAGAGCAACCTCTAGTAAAACATCAAGGTATCACCATTATGTATTTGATTTATTAGATAGAGAAAAGAAGAAGATACATGATGAGGAATCTTTAGTAAGTCTTCAAAAAAAAATAGAGAATATGACTATGCAATATGAAATTCTAAATGAAAAAAGCGATATGTATAAAAACTATCCTAATTTAATTAAACTCTTTATTGATGATAAACTTCAAACCGCCAAGGAATATGTTAAAAACAAAGGTGAACTATCTAGCGAAGATTTATTATATATTAATAAGTTTGATGAGTATACTTTAGAGGGTATTATGATATTTGTACTAGCCAATCTTTTCCAGAGTATTGATAGTAAAATTCCTGCTGTTCGCGTAGCTACTCTAATAGATCAGATTGATACGCATGTTAGATTCCACGGTAATATTCGTAAAGAATATAATTCTAAAGAAAAGATGAATGAGCCCGCAAACAATGAGCCCGCAAACAATGAGTCCGCAAACAATGAGTCTGAGCCTGCTAATAAAGATCCTACTAAGAGAGTGGTTTCGAGGTATCAAATGCGTCGTGCGAAGAAAGCTGCTATTGAGTCTGCTGCTATTGAGTCTGCTGTTAATGAGTCTGCAAGGAACGAGCCAGCAGAGAATGATCTGGCCAAGAATGAGCCGGCTAACAACCCCGTTAATTCTACTGGGTGTAATAATAAGGTTCTTACTAAGATAGAGCAGGCTGCATTACGTAAAGATGAAAAAGCAAAAGAAAGGTTTAAAAAGAAAGTAGCTAAATGGACCTTCGGTGTCTTATTGGTTCATTTTTTAGAAGATAGAGAATTAATTAAAATTAGTAAAGATTTGAGCCCCGGAGTAACTACATCCAAGAATAAGGGTCATTGGTATTTAGAGTTGAATCATTTCGCATATTGTAATTTTGACATCAATAACCTTCCTATAAAACTCAATCTACCTATGGTATGTAAGCCTAAGCCGTGGCAAAGCATTAAAGAGAGTCCAAAATCTCTTGCAGATCTGCGTGGAGGTTATTTAGATATGCCGACAGGTGATTTTTATTCACATAATCGATTCAAACTCTTATCCTCGCGCGATATCCCCCATTTTCATATAGAATTACTTAATAGCGAGGTAATGTGTAAAACAATGAATATATTAGAGTCCGAACCTTTTGAGATTAACAGTGATGTATTGGATTTTATACTCAACAATCGCGATTCATTAGTAAATAAAGGTCTACTTTTACCTCAATATCTAAAATCATTGGATATCAAAAAAGTTACCGATAAATTAAGGGAATGTTACTTAGAGGATTGTATTCATAAAGTCTGTAAATATAATGATATTTTGAATATGTTTCTGAAGTGTATTCAACGTTCCCGTTATGAATTATTTATAATAGATATGGCCTCAGCATACAATGGGTATAAATTCTATCTGCCTGCGTTTTTGGATTTCCGAGGTCGAATCTACCGCTCTGGTGTTTTGCATTTTCACGAACGGGATTTGGCTAGAAGTCTTATTGTATTTAGTAATATATATAATAGAAGAGATTTAATTAATAGAAGAATTACAGATACTCATACTTTATTAAAAACTGCAGCTGCTTATCATTTCAAGAATTTTGATAGTTATGAGAAAGCTTATAAATGGTATGATGATAATATAAAGAAAATTAATGAAGAAGATGTTGATCTCATCAATTTAGCTCTTGAAGCAAAACATCAGTATCAGTTCATAAGTAAAGTAATAACTATCGAAAATAACCACTATAATAAGATTAATATACAACAATTACCGATTACTCAAGATGCATCAGCCTCAGCTTATCAGATTATGAGTTATTTCTTATTAGATGAGGAATTAGCTATGCAAACTAATTTAATTAGTTATGATAATGATAATGATAAAATACAGGATATATACAGTAACTGTCTTGATGAACTTAAGACATATTTACCTAAACATTTGAAAAGTGAGATATGGATATGTGATATAGTTCTTAATGAAAATTCTTCTTACCCTCTAACTCGTACTTTAATTAAAAGTATATTAATGCCTTTGATATATGGTAAGACTAATATTAGCATAGCTAATGATTTATATACTCATTATAAAACAGTCTTAAATAAAGGTGAATGTTTCACTTTAGCTGTTAGTATAGTTGAATACTTTAATAAAAAATTTCCGGGTATAAGAAATCTAATGAACCTACTCCGCAATATAGGTTGGTTATGTTCGGCTTTGGGTAAACCCGTGTGCTATCAAGTACCATCATACAAAACAGTTCAAGACTATGTTAAGAGTAAACCAGTCAAAATATGGTTATACGATAGTGTTTTAAAGAAAAAACGTCAAGTAACTCTAAGAATACCAACTAATGAAAGGGATAGAAGGAAGAGTGATGTATCAACCTTTGTGAACTTTATTCATCAGAAAGATGCTTACATAGCTATGTATATGATAAATAATATGTATTATAATGGTGCTCCCATCTACACAGTTCACGATAACTTTATAACTAATGTTAACTACATGGGATATCCCCCTCGTTTCTATATTAAATATTTTGAAAATCATAATCCTCTAGTGTTTATTAATGAATTTATTAAATATAATCTTAATATTCGTCTTAATATTCGTCCTTATATAATACAACCTATTCCAACTAATGTATTAACAGATAACTTATATAAGTTAATCCCTAAAACTTTATCTTCCAGTGAGAGGGCTATTTGGATAAAAAGGATTGATAATATAATTAAATCTTATGAATACTATATAGAAAATTCATATAAAGGATTAAAGCCCAGTATAAAGTTGGCTGAGTACAATAAACTGTATGAAAATAGATGGCGGGTATTCTGTTTACACTTATGAAAAATAATATGAAAAATAAAATGATAAATAAGAATATTAATATGATTATAACAAAGGATGAATTTGAGGTATTATGGTTTCAATTTCTGGGTAATATAGAACATGAAGAATCCATATATCATTATGATGCTTTGAGAGTAGCTCGTATTAATTTTAAAAAAAGTCTAGAATGCAATAATTGTGATGAGATAGTATTAGCCGCTATGTTTCTATTATATAAATACGCATACACTACTAAGTCTGAGTATGGTAAGTTTACATTGGGATATATCATGAATAAAGTCGGCGTTGAAATACAATTTACCATAGGTCCAGCAATAACATTTAGAGAAAATGGGATAGATTTACCTGTCTTAGATATTATAAATTATCAAGTCAGACTTAAGGGTGAGGAATACAATGGTATGAAGATCTGTGGTATCTTTATTCGAATCTATCTTTCTGATAGGAAGCCTGATGAAGGCGTATCATTAACCAACGATGAGGTTGCTAGTAAAGTATGGTGTTGCTTCAATAGCGATGTTGTAGTTGAACATAAAGAGCCACGAAGAGTAGGATCTAAAAAACAACGTATATTTAAGAAATATATAACATCAATTAAACCTACAGAAATGCAAAGGCAGCCTTTCATTGTAGCTGATACAGAGACTGTTATTATAGAGTCTGTTCATGTTCCTTACGCTATTGGTTTCTTGGTTGTAAACCCCGGCGATGATCTGTTATCAGAAGATAATGGGTCTAATATGATTGAAACATATTTTAGTGAGAGTTATCATTCTCAAATCTTCCCAACTATCCATGATAGGAGTAATAGGATGTTGTCTGACTTTATAGCGCGTTTAGTAGTAGTTGTTAGACAACACACTTTGGTTCGAACAGTGTATTTCCACAACTTCTCTAGATTTGATGGAATTATGTTATTGAGACATTTGGTTCTAAATGGTAAGATGTACAAAATCAAACCTCTGATGAGGAACAATATGCTGTACGAGATAGCAGTCTATCTTGAAAATAAAAATATATTCAATCTAAGGGATTCCTTAACACTGCTAACAAGTCCTCAGAATACATTAGCTAAACATCTTTGTCCTGAATTAGGTTCAAAAGGTGAAATGCCAATACATTATAATGATATATGTGTTGATAATCTTAGTACTTATAAATCTCAATTGATAGAATATATGAAACAGGATATCCTTCTATTAGGTGGTGTAATGCTGAAGGCTCAAGACATCTATTGGAAATTATACAATATAGATATAGTCACTAAATTAACCCTTTCCTCGCTAGCGCTAGCTATCTTTCGTACAAAATATTACGATTCTGAGAACTGGCCTATCCATATCCCAAACCGTAACGAAGATACCTTCATTCGTCGTGGTTACTACGGAGGACATGCTGACGTATATATTCCTAAGGGTGAGAATCGTCTATACTACTACGACGTCAACTCCTTATATCCTTTTATAATGAAGTCATTCCCTATGCCTGGCGGGGAACCTACCTGGCATGGTAGTTTGGAAGATCATGATTTGGAGAAGTTGTTTGGCTTTATTGAGGCCTATGTTGAATGTCCTAACACAATAAATCGACCATTTCTACCTTACAGGGACGAAAGAACGAAAACTCTACAATTCCCAACAGGTAAATTCGTAGGTGTTTATTATAGTGAAGAATTAAAGTATGCTCGTAAACTTGGGTACCAGATCACACCTATCTCAGGTTACTTATTTGATAATAATAATAGTACTCCATTCGGGGAGTTTGTTACGGATATATATGAGAGAAGACAAGAAGCTAAGAGAAGCGGGAATGATGCTATGGGTTATATTTACAAGATACTATTGAATTCTCTCTATGGTCGATTTGGTATTAATCCTCAAAGTACTCTCACTGAAATCTGTAAGCCTGATCGATATCAATTATTGCTTAAAAACAAAGATTTTATCTTTGCTGATAAACTGAGCGAGGATAGCTATATTGTTTCTTACTATACCAATACGGATTGGAACCACGACTGGAAACCACCAAGGATATCTGCAGTTCAATTATCAGCAGCGATAACAGCATCAGCTCGAATTTATATGTATCCATACATCTCAAGATCAGATTGTTACTACACTGATACGGACTCTGTTGTGCTTGAAAGTCCTCTACCTGATGAAGAAATCTCTTCAACAGTCTTAGGTAAATTCAAGTTAGAAGAGATTCTTTTAGAGGGAATCTTCTTAGCACCTAAAAGTTATTCACTTACTACTATAGATAAGAAAGATATAATTAAACACAAAGGTCCTACTAAAGATTTAATAAGCAAAGAATGGTTTAAAGAACAGTATTATAATACAGATAGAATAACGCTGAGTTCAGTGTCTTCTAACTTCAGAATAGATTGGCATAAACTTCATATCAAAAAACAGGGTATTAATGTTAAGATGGGAATCAAAAATGCTACTAAGAGGATGCCTGTATATAATAATGAAGGTTTATGGGTTAACACTATCCCGTTTGAAGTTAATGACTTGTTAGATCAAGATGTTCAAATCAAGATACAAAATCTAATAATCAAAAATATGCGAGCAGAAATAGATGAATTGAAGAAGTCTAAAGGTGATAAGACTATCGAGAACCCTATTGAAGAAAAATCGAACATCAAGCTGATAAAGAAAAAACCTATTACCAATAAAAGGAGTGATGTGATAATTAAAGATATACCTAAGACGAAGAAGAAGAAGAAGAAGGATAAGCCGGGTTAGGCTTGTAAATCACAACATCTTTGCTCAGCTAGCTCCCTGTTGGTATTAGAAGCTTCACCCAACTATAGTGAATGATCGTTCACTATAACAAAGCCAACCCCCTTTCTATGGGCACAGATGCTTCCATGATGGACCGGGAGAGAGAAGTGTAGACAATATGATCGCCAAGTCTCTCGACAAAGATCGTCAATCTGAGAATCACTCCGTAAGTCGACTCAACCCAGCTAAGTGTGTCTTCGGTGCGTTTATTGTCAGCAAGGTCAGCACTCTTGCAAGATTCTCTCGATCTACTGCTTACTTTTGCTTTATATTAGTTAGCCACTTCCCTCTTCGAACCAACCCTTCCTTACTCTCGTCTTATCTTAGAATAGGATGCAGAACCATCTTCGACTAGCTAATATAGGAGAATCGGTTGTAACACCGGATATTTCGTATTGTATTCCTCGACGAATAGCGGAACGTAGCCCTTAGGCATCCCACTCTTTTAGCTCTTTTAGACCATCCGGACCGAGGGAGTAGCGAAAAACCTTTTCTTTAAGGTTGGCAGCAGACTTCTCGGACAGTTTTGGATCGACTTCCGCTCCTCTCTAATCAGTCGAGCTTCTTTCGCTCCTTCTGTAATATCCTTCTGGACGCACTTCTACTATGCTATTTCCAGACAGAAGTAATCCCCAGCTTCTTTAAGTCTCACATCCCGCGAGGAAGACATTTCCATCTCCATCAGTCCACTAGCCAGTACCACTTTCAAGTCAGTACTAGTGTCAGCGGGCAGGTTTGAAGATGTCTTTCCTCTCCAGACTTGGCCAGAGAGTAAAATATGCGTTTTCGCACTTTAGACTTTTATTTCCTCTTCAAGAGAAAATGTCTTTGCCTCAGCTTCACATATGGCTTTACCATCCTCTTCTAGTAAGGAAGTCCTTCCTAACCTTACCCGTAACCACGACTCCCTTTGATTATCATAAGTTAATATTATAAATGTGGGTCTTTCTCGTCAGGTCTATGTTCTTGCTTTCAATTCAATCTTTCCAATCGGGTCTAGAATGACTTTTTATCCCAGACAAACAAGTCTCCTCTAGCTTAAGGAGTAGTCCATAGCTAAAAATCAATGGGACTAGCTTATTCCAGTCATTGGGCACAACTTCCCCTTCTGTTTACAGAGAATAGGAAGCTTCCTCTATCCCATCCATCTTCTTAGGCAAATAAGATGCTCGCTCACTCCACTACGCCACTTGCGGTGCAGTCTCCAATACGCCACTTTCAGTTCCACAGAGTGTTTCCAATCTTCTTGGGTATAGAGAGGACTGGTGCTAGCTCCATTGCGGGAAGCACCATATGCCGCTTCTGTACCAACGCCTGCTTCCTCCTCTAAGCAAGCCCAGCTCTGAAGCTGAAGTGAGCCAAGCTCAACAATCTGGAATGCTTACTCAAGCTGTAAGGCGACTCCGCGGGCTCAATCAGAGGTTCCTATGCAAAGCCAGCTATGAAGCGAATAAAGCGCAGTTCGCACTCTCGATGGGATGGGTCGGGTTCGGTCAATGAAATGCCTTTTCCAAGCACGATCAGGCTTCAGGGTAGCTTCTGGGAGTGCTCTACGAGAAGGCATATGTGTGACATCCGGGAGTGCTCAATGAGTAAACATCATTCCGTTCATTATCAGAGTAACTCCCACAAAGATAAGAATCGAACATTCCTTACACAGAGGAGCGATCAGAGGTTGAATACGGTTGTGCATCAACCAATCCATTCATTCTTCCTCCACTCATCTTCTGAGGAGAAGCACTTTATTTGCATCAAAGACTACCTGCCATTGCTGTTAACCCTGCCATTCCTACCGCGCACTTCCTCCATTCATATTAGGATCACGGATCCATACATACCCCGGGATTTTATCATTCTAGATTATTCTAATTATATATATAAGGTATCGCTCGTGCTTCTAGCCCATCGCTCAAGTAGAAGACTGTCACGGTGAATTTCGGAGATCAAACTATTGATTAGCGTTGACTCACTAATTTTATTTCACGACCGAACTTTTAATTTTTCAAAAGAAAATGGGAAAAAGTTCTAAATTACCACATTTTTAAAGATTTTGGGTTCGGGGGTTAGTTACGTTTAGGGAAGGTGTTAGCACCCTAAACGTTCGTAGTACTCTACGAGAACCTCTTGATTTTATTTTTTTATTTTGTATATAACTTGCTTATTTTTTTTAAAAGAGAAGAATGAATTAGAATAGTGAGAAAAAATAAAAAAATGTTCTTTATTTGTATTTTTTATGATTTGGAAGGACAAGGTCCTTTGCCTACGTACCCGTGAGGGATCAAAACCTCGTAGTTCGGGGTAGAAATAACGTTTGATTTTTTTGATGTTTTTTATTAGTTTTAAAAAAAGTTTTAAAAATAAAAGCCAAGTGGCAAAATGGGATTGGTTCGTGTTTTTTATATTTTGAAAATGATTTAAATGTTATTAAAATGGATTAATGGTTGTTTAAAGAAAATAAAAGAGAAAAGACGGACACTTGATTGAAAATCAAGGTTTATTAAGAAAAGATTTTTTTGTGATTTTTGATTATTTGAATGTTTTTGTTTTTTGTTTTTTTTTAATAATGAACTAAGACTAAAACGAAACAAAAAGCTAAACACGAGGAAATTTCGTGGTGACGTTGGATCACCACGAAACCCTTTTGAAATTAAACTAACCTAATATTTTTGTATTTTTCTTTTGTAAAGCGAAATAAATAAAAATAAATAAAAGACATAAAGCAGAATAAATAAAGTGAGTGTCAGTGCAAATTCTCATTTATGATTTACATTTGTTCCTAAATACATTCTAATCAAAAAATAAAAAAAATGACAAAACAATAACTAGAAGGGAATTGCAAATGCACTAAGATAAGTAAATATGCTAAAAGTAAAAATAAAATGAAAATGCATGAAAATAAAAGGAAAATAAAAAAAAATAAAAATGCATGATGTGTTAAAAAAATTAAAAGCAATGAAATGCATGACACTAAATAAAAGTTTAAAAAAGAATAAGTGCAAGAAATGGTAAAAAGAAATAAAGGGTGGTGGTGTGGTGCTTCAAATTTAGCAGCTACGGAAAATAAAAAGCTTGGAATTGGCATACACAGTGGTGAATCAATCAGTGATAGAAGAAAAGTGGTGGGGGATCATAACAACCCATTATTTAGTGAATTGGAAATACACGGTGAATCAGTGTAGTATTTTTATTGGGAACGGTTTGAACATGACTCTCTCAAGTGAAGAGAGTTTGGAACCCTATCCATGGTGGCTGGAGGAATCGAGGATGATTGGTAGTTCGTGGAGGATATGGTGAGATAGGTGGTTATGAGGTAGTGTTGTTGTTTCTGATAAATTCTCTCTGTTGGTTTTTTAGTGTTGTGGCTTTTGTGTTGTTACTGATTGTCCTCCCCTTCCATTCCTCAATTCTGATCCCCTTTTTAACATGCCAATTACCATCACTAATGCTCATAAAATGGCTCATAAAATGACTGGTTGACAAAATAATGACAATAAAACTCAATAAAAGACAAATAAGTGACAACATAAAAACACATTAATTTTATGACAAAAGTCTTCTTCCAAAATAAAAATAATAAATAAAAAAAAAGTCAGCTAATTAAAAAGGTAAAAAAGGAAGAGAAAAATAAATAATAAAAATGTTAAATAAAATAACAAACAAAAATATTTAAAAGAAAGAAAAAAAGAAAATAAAGATAGAAATAATAATAAAAACTAAAAGACGGACTCGGACGAAATTTAAAAATAAAAAAAAAATGAGGTATTTTAAAATACCTCCCTGTCGAAATTTCGTCTGAGACGACGAAAAATTCCGAACTAAAAGATGAGTAAAAAAAAAAAAAAAAAAAATTTTAGGTCAAAAATTGGGGTATGACAGATGCCCCTATTTAAGTCTCTTCGTCCGGAGATCTGAAGAGAAAATCTTGGATTCGACGGGTCGAAGGGACTTAAATACAGAGTACACCAATTTTGGACCTAACAAAAAAAGATGTGGAATGCTCGTGATGCAAAGGTGAATGCAAGACGGCGAGGATGACCTGACTGGGGATAAAACAAAACGAAAGGATACCCGAGTTCGTTAAAGAAAGGGATCAGACTCCACTGGGGAATAACACAGTTCCACTGGGGGGGAGATCAACCATCGTATTGATAGCTGAAAAAGGAAGTATGGTATGGGAACGACACCGACCACAAGCTGCCCGTTTGTAGAGCTTGCCACTTGAGGTGAAGACGGAAACAAAAGTAATACGTTACTGACGACGAGAAACAAAGGTGAATGTCAGCTGTTCGGGATGTAGCCGAACTTGCCACTGATGACATGATAAGAGATAAAATGTCAGCTGCTCGGGATGTAGCCGAACTTGCCACTGACGACAGGATAGATGATAAAAATGCCAGCTGCTCGGGATGTAGCCGAACTTGCCACTGACGACGTGATAGATGATAAAATGCCAGCTGCTCGGGATGTAGCCGAACTTGCCACTGACGACATGATAGATGATAAAATGCCAGCTGCTCGGGATGTAGCCGAACTTGCCACTGACTACATGATAGATGATAAAATGCCAGCTGCTCGGGATGTAGCCGAACTTGCCACTGACGACGGGATAGATGATAAAATGCCAGCTGCTCGGGATGTAGCCGAACTTGCCACTGACGACGTGATAGATGATAAAATGCCAGCTGCTCGGGATGTAGCCGAACTTGCCACTGACGACATGATAGATGATAAAATGCCAGCTGCTCGGGATGTAGCCGAACTTGCCACTGACGACGTGATAGATGATAAAATGCCAGCTGCTCGGGATGTAGCCGAACTTGCCACTGACGACATGATAGATGATAAAATGCCAGCTGCTCGGGATGTAGCCGAACTTGCCACTGACGACGGGATAGATGATAAAATGCCAGCTGCTCGGGATGTAGCCGAACTTGCCACTGACGACGTGATAGATGATAAAATGCCAGCTGCTCGGGATGTAGCCGAACTTGCCACTGACGACGGGATAGATGATAAAATGCCAGCTGCTCGGGATGTAGCCGAACTTGCCACTGACGACGTGATAGATGATAAAATGCCAGCTGCTCGGGATGTAGCCGAACTTGCCACTGACGACATGATAGATGACAAAATGCCAGCTGCTCGGGATGTAGCCGAACTTGCCACTGACGACATGATAGATGATAAAATGCCAGCTGCTCGAGATGTAGCCGAACTTGCCACTGACGACATGATAGATGATAAAATGCCAGCTGCTCGGGATGTAGCCGAACTTGCCACTGACGACAGGATGAAAAGGTAAATGTCAGCTGCTCGGGATGTAGCCGAACTTGCCACTGACGACATGATAGTAAAAGGTACGCACAAGCTGTTCATTAAAGAACTGTCACTTGGCGAAAAGAGGGTGACATCTTTGGACCAGACACACTGGGGATGACACTTGGGGACAAAGAGAGTTAGAAATTGTTCATGATTGATTGATGTGAAAAGCAAGACTCAGGGTGGTTAATGCAACCATGTATTGAATGATGTTATGTGTATGTTGTGTATGCATGAATGTGTATATGCATGAATGTATGAATGTATGTAAGACAATACGACTTGTATGACTGTATGGAGGATTGACTTGTGGGATAGTATAACTGATGGACTTGATGAGACAAGACTGGACAGGTAAGATGGAAAGTGGACCGACGACGCAGTACAAACACTCAGCAATCTTCATTGGGGATGATGTCATTGGGGGCATATCAAGACATTGACGGGGTAAAGCCCGATGTATGCAACAACCGGTGGGGAGCAAACACTTCCTGGGGGAATCGTGCTAATCCAAGGACCTGGCAGAAGAACTGGTGTTTCTGTGGTCATGCTTTTTGTTTCTTTCTTTTTTGAGTCCCTAACTTTTGCGTGGACCGCCCTTTCGGGTTTTCAGTCCACCGGGAATATATTCTTTTTTGTGTGCCCCTAATTTTTGCCTGGACCGCCCTTTCAGGTTTTCGATCCACCGGGACGCTCATTTTTGCCTAAGCCGCCCTTTCGGGTTTTCGACTTACCGAGCTCTTTTTCTTTTTTCTTCTTTCTTTTTTTCTCAAGCAATTGACCATGTTTAACCTGCTGAGTTTATCCGTTCTCAGGATAACTGTTGACGCATACTTCACTTATTCATGTGTTCAGAGAGAATGTGTTTGTTGTTTATGCTTTCCAAAAATATAAAAAGATTTATGATTTTTTTTTGAAAAATATTTTGCTTCAAGTACTACCATCAAAAATAGAAGAAATTTTATAAACAGAATAAATAGGAATTCCAAATAAAAAGCACAGGCTCAAATTTATTCAACAGAGTGGTGACCCGCCAATGGCGTGGCTCCATGGATTTCACAAAGTTTGGAAAATGGTAAATATAAGGGGAAGGTACATTGAATACAAATAACCGCTATTCTCCCTAACAACTTTGAATTCCACTGTTTCGATGCTTCAGATTTAGAGTCTCTTTGACAGCTACTGTGCCCCAAGTGAGTAAAGATCAGACCAATGCAGTTACTTTGTCTTTGGATCCTTAACTTTTGCATAGATCGCCCTTTCGGGTTTTCGACCTATCAGGATTATTATTCTCTGTTTCATGTCTCTAATTTTTGCCTGGACCGCCCTTTCGGGTTTTCAGTCCACCGAGACGCTCATTTTTGCCTAAGCCGCCCTTTCGGGTTTTCGACTTACCGAGCTGTTCTTTTATTTTTTTAGACAAAGTATTTCTTGACTGCATCGGCGTTCCCAAGACGAGGAAGCTCATCACCATCCATAGTTGTAAGAGTCATTGCACCACCGGAGAATGCTCTTTTGACGACATATGGGCCTTCATAATTAGGCGTCCATTTGCCCCTGGAGTCCGGTTGAAATGATAAAATCTTTTTGAGCACAAGACCTCCTTCTTGGAACACACGGGAACTGCCCGTGACACAAAGCATTCATGCGTTTCTCTTCAATCAAGTTTGAACTGATCATATTTGTTTTGACATCATTCAGCCTCTGATAACTTGGGTTCCATTAAAACTCTCATTGATGGAATCTCAATCTCCACAGGGAGTACTGCTTCTATGCCATACACTAAAGAAGAGGGGGGTTGCCCCTGTTGAGGTACACACTGAAGTACGATATCCAGGTAAGGCATATGATAACATCCCATGCAAGTCTTTGTAAGTGGTTACCATCTTCTGCACCATCTTTTCGATGTATTTTCTTTCTTTGTTTTTTTTTTTGCTTTTGTTTGTTGTTTTTTGTTTTTGTTTTTTTCTTTTGCAGCTTCGATGGCACCATTCATCTGGAATTTTATCAGGGATACTGTAGTGGCAGCTCCTCGGAACCCAAGTTAATCATTTCAAATGCTCCTTCATGAGGCTGAATGGCTTTCATGTCATACTAATAACCGATATATCTTTACGGGAATCCCTTCATCCTCCTCCTCTTCGGCTTCGTAAACAGGGAACTCAAAGTCGGGAGAGAGCATAGGGTTACAGTGTTCAACGGGCTTATTGATGTTCGGTCTACATATGATTGATGATTGATTTTAGAAAATGAGTAAAAAAATGCAGACCTTTTGAAATTGATTGCAAATAAAATAAAAATATTTTTTTGGTTTTTTGTGTTACCATTTTCCAGAAAAGCAGTAAAATAAAAATAAAAAGTCGCGAAAGAAACGACAATTTTTCATTGATAGTGGTAACTTGAAGACAAAAGTAGATCCCTACATGATTCACTTTCGTATCGGGCGAAACGAAAGGATTTTTGAAAAGATAAGACAACTAAAACACATTACTTGGACCCATGAGTAACTGAGTGAATGTCAACAGTGACCCAATTGCGGCAAATCCTTCCTTGTGTTTGCATGACCACACCCATTTTCTCTCTTTTGTCCGCACGAGTGTTGTAGGTGCGAGTGGGTTTGCAATGAATGTGCCGGGCCACTTTCTTTGACTAGGCAGATGGACCTTTGGAAAGACAAAATGTGAGACTCGGTTTGGGAAACTATGAATGCGATATGATGCATGATTATGCTTATGCAAAAAGAAAGATTTGTTATCGAAGGATTTTGTTGAAGTAATTGTAAACATCATGGTTTGAATATTTCATTTGAGCATTAAGACATTACAAAATAGTTCTTTTTTAGAAACCAAGCCAAGGGACCAATTCAAAAGTCCTTTAGTGGAAGCTAGATTTTTTCTTTTAAAAAGTCTAAAGACTCCTAGCTTCCTTAAATTCAACAAATCAGGGCTCTTGAAGGTGTACTTCCTAGTGCTCCTCTATGATGTTTAAAAAACTTGTTTAAGTCCTTCGATAATTGGATGAAAAAAAAAATGTTTATGAATGAATGCATGCATGCATGATTATGCTAAAGAAACAGAGAAAACATGGTGAGGTTAAGTCCAAAATGTTGGAGTCAAGGGTAAACACGCCATTTGGTAAGGACTATGGTTTCATTTGTACCTGTATCACGGGTTCTACCAAGTTCCCAAAGTCCTCAACCCCTTCCAAATATCGTCGGGTTACGAGATTGACTCCCGATCCAATAATATTTGTAAGAAAGTCTCGTTTGAGTGTAGTATCGCGTATCAACTAATTCAAGATTACTCTTGGTTAGCCACCGCACTACGTCCTAAAAGGCCAAGATGGGTTAAAGGTAACTAAAGGTCCTCAACTTCATGGGTCACTTGAAAATATCAATGCCGGACATGACTTACTCATGCCAACATAATAATACTTCCAAGATTCCTCCATTGAGTGGGGTTATCACATGTGCCACATCCGAAATTTACCCTCGGAAAGCCACTTTGATTATACCACCATCCTATCTTATGTTTCCCTCAAGTCCGGGTGTAGGACTTATCTCACCACTCACGCAAAAGAAAAGAAACACATAGGCACGTATTTACATTTTTTTTATGTTTTAAGCAAGTTATAGCACAAAATAATTAAATAAATTCAAGTTAGGCTCAACCCTCTTAGGGAATCCCCAGTGAAGTCGCCATTTCTGTCACGGTGAATTTCGGAGATCAAACTATTGATTAGCGTTGACTCACTAATTTTATTTCACGACCGAACTTTTAATTTTTCAAAAGAAAATGGGAAAAAGTTCTAAATTACCACATTTTTAAAGATTTTGGGTTCGGGGGTTAGTTACGTTTAGGGAAGGTGTTAGCACCCTAAACGTTCGTAGTACTCTACGAGAACCTCTTGATTTTATTTTTTTATTTTGTATATAACTTGCTTATTTTTTTTAAAAGAGAAGAATGAATTAGAATAGTGAGAAAAAATAAAAAAATGTTCTTTATTTGTATTTTTTATGATTTGGAAGGACAAGGTCCTTTGCCTACGTACCCGTGAGGGATCAAAACCTCGTAGTTCGGGGTAGAAATAACGTTTGATTTTTTTGATGTTTTTTATTAGTTTTAAAAAAAGTTTTAAAAATAAAAGCCAAGTGGCAAAATGGGATTGGTTCGTGTTTTTTATATTTTGAAAATGATTTAAATGTTATTAAAATGGATTAATGGTTGTTTAAAGAAAATAAAAGAGAAAAGACGGACACTTGATTGAAAATCAAGGTTTATTAAGAAAAGATTTTTTTGTGATTTTTGATTATTTGAATGTTTTTGTTTTTTGTTTTTTTTTAATAATGAACTAAGACTAAAACGAAACAAAAAGCTAAACACGAGGAAATTTCGTGGTGACGTTGGATCACCACGAAACCCTTTTGAAATTAAACTAACCTAATATTTTTGTATTTTTCTTTTGTAAAGCGAAATAAATAAAAATAAATAAAAGACATAAAGCAGAATAAATAAAGTGAGTGTCAGTGCAAATTCTCATTTATGATTTACATTTGTTCCTAAATACATTCTAATCAAAAAATAAAAAAAATGACAAAACAATAACTAGAAGGGAATTGCAAATGCACTAAGATAAGTAAATATGCTAAAAGTAAAAATAAAATGAAAATGCATGAAAATAAAAGGAAAATAAAAAAAAATAAAAATGCATGATGTGTTAAAAAAATTAAAAGCAATGAAATGCATGACACTAAATAAAAGTTTAAAAAAGAATAAGTGCAAGAAATGGTAAAAAGAAATAAAGGGTGGTGGTGTGGTGCTTCAAATTTAGCAGCTACGGAAAATAAAAAGCTTGGAATTGGCATACACAGTGGTGAATCAATCAGTGATAGAAGAAAAGTGGTGGGGGATCATAACAACCCATTATTTAGTGAATTGGAAATACACGGTGAATCAGTGTAGTATTTTTATTGGGAACGGTTTGAACATGACTCTCTCAAGTGAAGAGAGTTTGGAACCCTATCCATGGTGGCTGGAGGAATCGAGGATGATTGGTAGTTCGTGGAGGATATGGTGAGATAGGTGGTTATGAGGTAGTGTTGTTGTTTCTGATAAATTCTCTCTGTTGGTTTTTTAGTGTTGTGGCTTTTGTGTTGTTACTGATTGTCCTCCCCTTCCATTCCTCAATTCTGATCCCCTTTTTAACATGCCAATTACCATCACTAATGCTCATAAAATGGCTCATAAAATGACTGGTTGACAAAATAATGACAATAAAACTCAATAAAAGACAAATAAGTGACAACATAAAAACACATTAATTTTATGACAAAAGTCTTCTTCCAAAATAAAAATAATAAATAAAAAAAAAGTCAGCTAATTAAAAAGGTAAAAAAGGAAGAGAAAAATAAATAATAAAAATGTTAAATAAAATAACAAACAAAAATATTTAAAAGAAAGAAAAAAAGAAAATAAAGATAGAAATAATAATAAAAACTAAAAGACGGACTCGGACGAAATTTAAAAATAAAAAAAAAATGAGGTATTTTAAAATACCTCCCTGTCGAAATTTCGTCTGAGACGACGAAAAATTCCGAACTAAAAGATGAGTAAAAAAAAAAAAAAAAAAAAATTTTAGGTCAAAAATTGGGGTATGACAAAGACCAAGCACTCCTACTCGTACGAGAGGTTGAATTGATGACCGGTAACGATCAAGTTGGTATGCCTGTTATTTCCGTAGTCTAAAAGTGCTCACACCCTAGCCGGTATTCTCTTCTAGACTCTAGACGTAGGTCCGCTCCTCGTTCACCACAAACATGTCGAAATTCCACAATCGGGGGAATGAATCAGCGCTTCCCGATACGGCATGCAGCTAGCTGGCTGAACCGATATATAAAGATATTTAAACCATTCAGGTGGAGAGAGAGTGGAATCCTTGGCTGGTATTTGATCGCTAGTTGGTTCGGATAAATATCTTGCTTTGGTTCGGCTTGGAACCTGTGCTACCTACTAATGGTCTCGAAGAAAGGTTCTTAGCTGCCGTTGCTTGGGCGCTAGGGATTGGTCGGCAAGGATTCACTTGATTGAGCACCCTGGGAATGGAAATGCAGATGCAGAGGCAGCCTCCCAAGCATTTGATCCAGGAACAGAAGACATTAGATCCTGCTTTGGTACCTCCATTAGGTCACTGACTCCCATTTCCGTTGATAGGCCGGCGCTCCCTTCTCTCGTTGGGAAGCATTTGAGGAGTTTGGGTGACCAGTAGATAGAGAGCGGGGTTCTCCCCACCTTTCTTTGCCAGGAGAGAGGAAAGACTTGGATTGGGATCGGGTCATATGGAGAATGATGGTGATTCCATGCTTTCGGGCTAGGCATTGGAATGGTCTCGGGCGGTGAAGAAGCATCCCAAAGATGGAATGGGTAATGGAGATGTTGAAGAGGCGGGTTGATTAGTTGGAGGGCTACGAACTCCTTATCTTCTCATTGTTCCGCTCCTCTTCTCTTCTTTAATGGTTGACCAGGCACTGAATGAAGGTCGATCATCTGTGTTCACGGATATAATTGAAGAGTGGAGGTCCGGCAAGACCCACGGAGGGTGGAAAAAATTAGGAAGTGTCCCTTAGAGAAAGAGAGTCCGCTCTCTCATTGTCTGATTGCATCGTAGAGCGTCTGCACCAATTGCTTGGTTGCAGCCCCCTTTCTCCTTCTTTCATATGAAAAATAAGAAAGATTTTAAATATAGTAAGTGTAAGAGCTACTTCAATCTTTATTCGCTAAAAAAGAGAAGCTGGGTTCCGATAAGAGTAGTTTAATCTGGATTGGGTTAGTGTTAAGTGTACCTATGCTTCTTTCGATCTGCTTTCTAGTTATGAATAAGACTCGTCTTCAAGTTCAAGTTAATATCATAGATAAAGATCAGAAGTGAAGAAAGACAGAACGAATCTCTTATCGCCATCTTTATCTTTCTAGCAGTGCTCTCATTATCTTTAAATAATAAAATTCTTATGCTCTTTGCTATCATAGCCACTTCTACATTAAACTTGCAACCTTAATCCTAAGAAGACGGGGTAGGACTGGAGTCTGAGGGATCTCTTTCGAATGTGCCGGGGCCATTATACAAAAATTTGGATATAAAGTGGTAGCTCTACGAAGGTTCCATCTACAGAGCAGGTGGAGAAGGTCGGCGGGCCTCATCCAAGTCCCTATCGGAGGTACATTCACTTTCTTTGTTGGGAGGTGTAGACGCTTAAGCTGGGAACGGCAGTAAGGTCCCTATATGAATGAGATTTAGAACTTCTTGCTTGTAAGGCTGTGGCAATAGGAGGTTGGAGCGATGCATGATGGCCGGGAAAAGACGTAGCGCTTTAGAGACATCGGGATTACACCCTTATATCCCTGTCACAGAGTTTGGCCAGAAAAAAGGTCACTGGAAATGGCTGCCTCACTGCGTGGACTCCTACCATCGAAGCAAACTAGCCTGGCCCAACATGTAAACTTTCTCCATGAAATGGGCTTACCCTATGATTGCCTTTCTATTTCTATCTTTAATAGCCCTAGAGGGTATTAACCTTACCTTACGTAAGACTTAGACACTCTAGATATTAAGCCATCTGCCTTAGCCTCTATAACTACTCCAACATGTCCACGCCTTCAACACGATAGACAGATTAGGACTAGTATCCACGGTCTACAAGGTCTAGTTTCTACGGATAATCCTTAACTGAAGGAATCGTTAGCAATTCATACGAAAACTATGTTATTCCTCTTTTTCCCTTTCTTTCAATGTCTGTCACCTTGAAGTAGATCGTCATATGCTAAGAATAGTATTGAAAATCTGTTCTATGCGCAAAAGAACTTGATTGAACTGCCTTCAAATACAATTCCCTATCACGTGCTTTTTGTGTAAAGTAGAGTGAATTTCTCGTGGGGTCGAGCTAACTACTATATGGGACGGACCCTCTAGTTATCCTTCTACTGGGCCTAGAAAGTAAGAAGACACTTTTGGGGCAATAGTGGGGGACTGAATATAAGAATATGACTCCGAAACAGCTTCCGCAACAAGACTGACCTTATTATTATTAACAGGAAATGCCTAGATTGTAACTTCCAATGAAGGGTATTGTAGAGCCCTTATAGAGGATTAAAGGAATAAACAAAAGAAAACTCCTTACCAAGTCATTCTCACTCCTGACATTGACAAAGATGCTTTATTCGCAGGTTAGACTTTGTTTGCTTCTTAATGCCAAGTCAAGCCAAGATACCTTTGATAGCTTCAATAGTGAAAAGGACCATTTATGAGTCTCATATACGCTTTTGAACCCGGGGGTACATCTTTAAAACTATCTCCGGATATAATAAAACGGAAAGCCATTCTAGGACCGATTCAATTACTACTTTAACCCTAGACAAGCCATACTAATACCATCCAATTAAAACCAGAAGGATTACCATTGATAGAAAGTTATCGTATGTACTTTGGAACACGGAGCTCAAGCTCACTCGTCCACAGGATGGCATTACTGGAACCATCCATCCGGAATATAATATTAAGATTCCCATTCCTCAAGCAGTGTTCCCATTGTGTAATGGACCACAAAGGCTATCTCGGCTATCATTGATAGGGCTGGTTGCTCAACCTATAGATTTCAAAGGAAACCCGTCGCGTGACCAGTCAAGTTGAACAATTTGCGCCAATTCCCCGATCGAATGCGCTTTTTCGAAGAAGTGAAGACCTTGGATTCGGTGCCTCGGTCATCTACCTAATTTGAGAAATCGAGACGTATTTAGTAAAAAAACAGAGGCATAACCCTTTACAAATAGGTCCAATTCGGGAGCATAGTCTTTGGGGCCTAAAGATGGAAGCAGAATTCGAACTATCGACAGCTTTCTCTGTGGAATCCATATTCATATATGTAAGTATAATAGGAAGTCCCGCTACGCTAAGTCAGGCACTCGAACTCCTTCCTTTTCCTGCGGGAATTGTATTCATTCATTGACCAACTTTTCTATAGATCTATAGAAAACAGCTTTTAGAAGTACCCATCTCGTCTCGGACCGGTGACGTATTCTAATGATCTGGATCTCTGGCTTATCTCTTACTTGACGGATTCAATTTCGGCTAGTGGGATTTAATTTAAGTGACGATAATCAGGGAAAAGGGTTGATTGGCTCTGATCGATACCATCTAAAAGTGCTTGCTTCATCCATTCGTTACTGGTTATTCTGACGCCTCTAGTGACTCTTGGAATCATGCGCATGGCTCCATGTCGGCCTTAATTTTGCGTCGGTGTAACGACCGGTGCAAGTAACAAATACTACCTACGAGTCTCATTCTCTCGCATTCGTCCTTACCTGTGTTCTATTCTATTGATCCAGTTTAGGCAGCTTTCAGTCTCTATAAACTTGATGGAATATTTCTTACACAAGATACGAAGTCATCAATCAATGGCATGAAGGAGTTCAATCAGGAACAGAAAGCCTGCTTCGCTTCCCAAGAGATTTAGGGAAAAGGGCCTTGTCGGCCGACACCGGCTACCGCAAAGAGTTCAGTGTAAAAAAAAAAGCTAAAGAAAAGACCCTTCCATTATTATACTGAATATTACCTTTCAACCCCTTACGCAAAGTTCTGAACTTTAGTCAGGGTCAACTCAAGATAACTCTTTCATCCGTCGAAGCAGAGACAGGAATTGCTACTTGAACTAGAAAGCATACTACTTATATAATAGTAATTCATGTACACATCCCGTAGGCAAGGAAAGAGATTATTAGAAAGCCAGAGAGATAAAGTATAGTTACATAAACAAGAGGAACCTGTTGCCAGAGGAGGCTATGAAATAGTTGCCAGTGATTGCTTTGGCAAGCTAACTGAAGGATCGAGGATAAAACCTCTTGTCAATACAGACAATTTTAATAGAAAAGTCAGCGAGTGGAATAAATGGAACGAGTATAAGGGCTAGTTAGTAGGTGAGTTTTCTCAGTGTGAAAATTGTAGTAAGCAGTAGTTAAGCTCTCAAGCGAGTCAGTCGTTAGTTTAGTTGATAATCCTGTCCAGTAAGGGAAGTAAGTAGAGTCAATAGAGTTGAGTAAGTCCTTGTTTCTTTCCCTTTTACGTTGAGGGAGCTAGTAATGTAAGTGCTCGTCATGAAGATAGTATAGGAGAATATGGCCCGCACGAGCTGGGAAGCCCATGAAGTTGGTTTCAAGCCCTTTCAACGGCCGTTTGATGGCTGTTTAAGGTAGGTCTCACTCAGGAGTTAAGTTTAAGGAAGATAAGATGTGCCAGTTATAATTACCAGGATCTGCCAGCGGTATTTGATTGAAAGAGTGCGGTACGAAAGGGAGCTAGCTAAGGCAGCAAGCCAAGAAAGGCAGCATAGTAGGCCTTTTTTTTTAGAAAGGAAGCCAACTCTTGTTCGACGTAGGGTAGAGTAACTTATTTCATTCCCTGGGCTTTCCATCCGGGCTTTAATGCGGCTAGAGACGGAGACTTTCCCTACGCTGGCGTTCAGTTTGGTTGCTTTCCGATCTCTTTCCCTTCCTTTCTGTGGTAGCATGTTTGCTAGTCTTGTCGGACTAGGAGCTCTACTAGGCTTGACCGTGGGAAATTGACTTATTCTTGCTCAAGTCAAGTGGAATCAGTTTCATTTGGCTCTAGACTACGATTCAATAGAGAACGATTTGGCACATCTTCGATTTCCTGGTATGAAAGCTTGGTTTTCTTTGAGTTCAAGATATTCGGGCTTTGGACGACCTCCAGAGAGCAGACGACCGGTAGAGTAGGTGCTCCATATCGTTCCTGCTGCGTAGGTCTAAGGTAATTAACAGTGCTCGCAGAGAATCAGTAGGCCTCACCCTTCTCTAATAGGGGCAGTGCCACCTATAGAACGGGAATGTTCATCCTCTCTTAAAGTCCTTTAGGGATTGATTTAGAGTCGGGAATAGAGCTGTGGCAAGCAATATAGATCGCCCCTTACGCTCTCTCTAAAAAAAGCCCTTCTTAGTAAAGCTTCGGCCCTATGGAGAAAAGGGAAGTGCAGAAAGAAAAACTGACTGGAGGTTCTAACCTGATATCTATCATTGAGTCGGGATCAGAGTGAACCCGCTTGCCCTAACCTAAGGCTTAATGAAGGCAAGCAACAGGAGTGCAGAGAAAAGTACTTTCAGGCAAGGTCGGCTAGCTAACCCCGCTACTCCTTTTCAGAAGTCAGGGTCTTGTACTAGTAGCTTCATCCCTCAAGAAAGCTCTTCAAGCCGCAGGAGAAATCCTTTCCTTCAACAAGGGAAACCAGTAGGCTATATGACGTAGCAGGGACCAATCCCAGATCCGCGGACACGGTGATTAGACGTTGAGCAGAGCTCTTCCTGCGGTCTCACAGGCTCTTGCTTCCCGGAAGATGGGAGATTGGAATGAGACCATTGTGGCTCCTGGCTAAAGCCCTTGCGAGAACCTTTCATCCGCAAAACCATTAAGATCTTCCCCCTGGTAAGAAGTTCCTATTTTATCTACTACCCGCTCAAACGTGCCGCTTGTCGTCTCAATCTTTCTTAAGAAGCCAGAGCAAGTGCATGTGCCTAATACTCAAATTAGGTTCTCTTTCCACTTTGACTTCGACTATTCTTACTTCCTCGACTCGACCCCGAGATCTCGAATTCTTAACAGACTCTTCCTCTGCTGCCAATTAAGTAGCACGAGTGAAAACTCTTCCCTCTTGCCCTTATTCGTTCATCCCCTTTTCTTTTCGTAGGCTCATTCTAGTTCGGTTGGTGAGTACGATATCACTCAAGTAGGTCATGTAGAAGGGGATTCGTGGTAGTGATATAAGCGCAGGCCTACAGAGAATCAGCTCTTGCAAGCGAGTCAAATGCTGTTGATTCTTGCTTTCTATCGAATACTACAATAGCCAGTCCACTTCAATATAACATATAGCCCCGAAGAAAGAGTCCAACCAGTCCTCCTTCTTCGTGTCCCGCCCCCGGGAAATCACAGCCCTCTAGATGGTACAAAGAAGATAGCTCTGACATACATCCAATCTATATACAGCGTGATCCGTGTTATGATAGAAGTCTAAGTTGTTTATACTTTTTATATAGGCGATATAAGGAAGCAAAAAAGGATCGCGTGTAGGCATCCAACTGAGATTTTGATATAGAAAGATCTTACCCAAGACGATCATCCGGGTAGTAGGATTGGGCCGTAGAACCTGCTTTGATAGAAAATAGGATCAAAGCCACTTCCTCTGCTTTTCTTTCTGGATACCAAAGGGTTCAGGGGCATAGCCTAGCACGATTACTACATAGAAAGAATTTATAGCATACCAGCCTCTTCACTTCGCTTTTGTTCAATTATAAATAACTATCACTATCAAGTTTGATGTAGATTTATAGCATCATTCAAGTAAATACAGATTAAGATCGTAGAAACATGAGCTTGTAATATAGCTACACCTAATTCCAGACCTGTTAATGCAATTACTATTAATATAGGACCAAGCCCTCCTATGAAATATAAAAGATCATTCATACATAGCATAGTCCATGCGAATCCACTTAAAATCTTGACTAAACTATGACCTGCCATCATATTAGCAAATAAACGTATTCCTAAGCTTAATGCGCGAAAACTATAAGAGATTAGCTCAAGGAGTACTAAAAAAGGTGCTAACGGCAGTGGTACTCCTGCGGGTAATAATATACTTAAATAATGAAGCCCATTTCTTTGAAATCCCACTATTGTTATACCAATAAAAATGGAAAATGAGAGACCCAAAGTAATGAGAAAATGACTTGTAACTGTAAAGCTATAAGGTATCATACCCTGCAGATTACAAAATAACAAGAAAGTAAAAATGACAAAGATGCAAGGGAAAAACTGTTGTTTCACATTTCCACCTATTTGTTCGTTTACCAGGTTCGGCACGAAATCATAAATAAGCTCTACCAAGGATTGCCAAGCATTGGGTACTGACTTTCCTCCTCCCTTTTTAGTAACAAAATGAACCAGCAGTAAGACCAAACTGAGAGTGAGCAGCATAAAGAAAGAGGGATTTGTGAATGAGAAATACAAGTCACCTATCTTCATAGGAAGAAAGGGGATTATCTCAAATTGATCCAGAGGGCTGGGTATAGCGTATAAAAAGTTCATCTTGACGGTGAGTTAAGTTAGAATTCTGCTTTACTTTAAGAAAGTAAAGACTTGTCGAATCGAAGAGGAAATAGCCGGTTGTTTTTCCTAAAATGCATGGGTTCGACTACGGGGCCCCCCACTACGAGTGGGGATCTAATTTACACCACCCGACGAAGTCGGTAAACGACAGACCCAGCTGGCATTCACCAAGGCAGCTGGGGGAGCAGGTAGGGGAATTGAAGAAGATCAATCGGAAGAAGGTGAGCTAAACAGCAAATCATAATGAGTTGGGCAAGGCTGGAGGTTGCCTTACGCCGGGAATAAGGCCCTGTTCTCTTTTTTTATTTCCATCCATAGATATGGTTGGTATGTTGAATCACCTGTGAAGTCTACTTTACTTGACCGTGTCTGCTTCGCTTCAACTTCACCCTAGACTCGTGTCGTGTAGCAAGACTAACAAGTGGTCGAGTTCATTTATGAACGAACGAGCAACTATTATAAAAAAAGCAAGCAAGACTTTTCTTATTTTTTTATTCTTCCTTGGCCGTGTGGAACATGGATTAGCATTATGTCATTCCTACAAGTGATCACCCATCCAGGATTTGAAGAAGAAGCGCCATATGAGGACTTCGAGATCAAATATAATATGTTTCTTTCCATTCCTCGTGAGCCACTTATTTCTCCGAAACAAGAGAGAAAAGTTATTTTACTCCTATTTCCCAATAAGTCGACGGCGTTACACCATTGGGATACTTCGAATAAACTAGAGTACATATAGGATACACCGGTGCTAAAACCTTTTCTAAAGATATCTTCCAAACTGTTGGGGTCGTTGCTCCGGATTTTGTTCCCCCGGTTTGAAACCAGTTGGTTCCGTAGTTTTAGAATTCTGCTGATCCCAAGTACTCCATCTCCATCATTGCATATGGGAATATAGAAAGTAAAGAGGAAAAGGCATGACCAGAAGAATTGTGTGAAATAAGTGAATTTATCCAGTTGAGGCATGATTGATTGAGAAACAATGATTCCCTCCGGACTCTCTTTCTGTCCGGAGTCTTGAAGAATTCATTCTATTGAGTTGTGGTTGTTGACCAACAAACAGAAAGGGAGAAAGAGAAAGATGCACAAACGAAAACGAACCTTGATCCAGAAAGAAAGAACGAAGGGATAAGCTTATGGTATAGGCAGAAGCCTAAGAGAATGTTAGAGGCGAGGTAAGAATGTTTGGACCACGTTTTTCTTGTTAGCGAACGTTTTCTTCTATTTCATTTCTATTCGGAAGGACTTAGGTGAGTGAGGAATACGTGGTTTATGGGTATCCTCTTCGATTAAAAAGGCTTAGGCACCGTCCTACCCTGTTCGAGAAGACCGTATGCCCTAGACAACTTTTGAACGAAATGAAATCAATCAGATCAAATATCCACAGCTGGACGTCTGAGTCCATCAACCAAAGAAGAAGAGATCGTTCTTGTCCCATGGTTTCTGGAATCAATATAAATAATCTAAGAAGGGATCGTAGTTAAAAAAACTTTCAATTGAAAGAATCACGACGCGGGATCTTAGGCTGTTGAAGAAATTGTTTCATCCGTTCTATCTCTTTAGTCAGGAAAGCGAAACTAACCTTTCTTACTGTATTTGTAATTGAGTAATGGCAGCCTTTCTTTAGCTTTAGGTACAATAGCAGGTACTGTTCTAGTGGGCCAGCCAAGCCCAAGGAAGACTGACTTAGTATGGAAATCTGGAATGAAGGTATTCGAGGGCAAAGAATCAAAGGGGCGAAGCGGAAGGGAGCACTTTACAGTGGGCATTTCGAGGAACTTCTTTTCTTCTCTTTGCTGCCTCTAAAAAGAGGGGGCCCCCCATAGATGAGATTCTAACTTTGATTAACCTCAAAAGTCAGGTTATATCTCGGATGGCCGAGCTGGACCCAGACCCTTTCTGGGTTGAAAACCGAACCAGCCTTCTGGTCTGGGAGACTCCATTTTAACAAAAAAAAGTGGGAATATCGGCCAGAGACTCTTACAAACCGACTCGCCCAGTTGGATAGAGAGGGGACCAAATCTGCCTTTTCCGGGAACTTCTCGCATTGCGCGAAGAATATCCACAAAACTGACCCCCAGATTTCCGAGATGTTTTATTGTCTATCGTTTATTTTCCGAACAAATCTAATGGATCGGGATTGGTATAAGGTCACCTATTGCTACTAAGAACCTAACAGAACTTTTAAAAAGTTTTTAACACAAAAGTTTTTCGGTTGGATCGAGGTCCACTTCTGGAACCCCACCCGCATTAGTAGAGACTAAAAGACTGAGTTGGCCTTATCTTCTGCCACCGAGCCTGTGTTACTAATTCCCCTTCTTGGCTTGATAGTGAAGGTAGTGGTAGTCAAGCATGTCTGTGGCTAGAGGAGAAAAGCATCTTTGAAGGAATTCTATTATAATAAGATATTTCCCTATGCTTTCTTAGTTAGAAGAAGAAAGTTGGGACAGAGGCTTACAAGCCTACAGAGTCGGAAGTCGATGATAGAGGTTAATCATTACAAGCACTCTTAAGCGCGGGCAAAAAAGAAGCAACAAGATGCTTACTATACTAAAGGTGGGACATAAAGGAATATCCTTTAAGGCATTTCGGGAATCGGTCTGATTCTATCTCTGTTTGTTCCCGGAAGGATCCCAAAGAATCGATCTCTCTTTTAGTTGTTGAATCTCTCTTTGATTGATCAATGTGTGATATTCCGAATCCTCATTACTAATGGAATCGAAATTATCTCTGGATTGATCAGAAGATCCTTTCTATCTACTCCGACTGAGAGATGGCCCCTTTGCGGTCGTGAAAGCCAATGCTGAACCCTTGCCGGCTTAATAGATCCTGGATGTGCCTTCTACTCCTGGAGACCCTTGACTCTCAACGAGAGGGATCGCAGCCCTTTCCTAAACTACTTCTCAACTACGAGCCGGAGGGGGGTACCCGAACAGAGCTCCTCAGCGGCGCCTTCGAAGAGAAGCTCTTCCTGATCTTGATCTTTCTACCGATCTTGATCCTTAAACTTAATATAACAAAAACCAATATATTGGTTAACCTCGGAATTAGACTAAATATCAAGAGGGTAGCTATTTATGATTATAATGATACCTTGGTTGACACAAAACCTATCGAAGTTATTGACTTTGCAGGTTATGAGAGTACTGTACTGTACTAGAATATGAGATGAAGAGAAAAGATGATGAGATAGCAAGTTTGCGTTCACAACTAGAAAAGGTCTCTGAAGTAGAAAAGAGTTATGAAGAGAGGGTTGAAGAGAGGGATGATGAGAAAGATGGGGATAAGCCGAAGTCCTCACTTAGTGCTGCTAACGATGATAAGAAACCACCTACTTACAATGCTAAGAAAGTGAAGAATAAGCCAGGTTAACTTGTAATCTCTGTCAGATGAGAATTTCTAGTCTCTATCAGATGAGAATAGTTGGTAGCAAGCGGGGATAGAGTAGTAGGCTTTCAAAGAATCCCCTTCCCTGCTGTCTGTCCTAACGAGTTCACTGCCTTAATCCCTTAAACGGAACAGTTAATCGTAGAGCAGGAGGAATTCTTTCTGTCCGGGGGAATTTTCTATACAAATAGGGCACTAGAACGCTATTCTTCCTCCTTCCCCGCTTAGGCCTTGTCTAAAACCTAGCAAACCGTTGTAAACCAGGTGAACTAGAGCGAACAGGAGAAGCAAGCAAATAGCGGCCTCTCATCCAATCCACCTCTAGCAGTGAAAGTTTGGTATTCCGATCTTTGATCCGCCGATTCAGGAGCGATTGAAGCGAATACAATAAATATAAGAATGCAAGGAAGGGTTCCCCCAGGAAAGGCATCTCGACTGCTTCCAAAATCAGGTCATCGACCAGTAATGCGACTTGTAGAAGACTCCCTACCTATACCTAGCGGAGTTGGCACTAATAAGGAGAGCAGAAAGCAGCTACCGGCCGAGATCCGCGACTTTCAGATCCGCATGCAAGGGAAGATCCGCTTATTCTTTGAGATGACAAAGCTCCCCACTAGACGCAAATTGCCGAATCAACACCAGGCAGTATAGGAGTGCTTTCTTTGATCGGCGTTCCCCAGACCAGAACTGAAAGCCCCCGAAGGAATCTCGGGCATTCCTTCATGTCGGGAGGAGGTACCGGTTGGAGGGGAAGATAAGGACTTCTTTCTTCCATTCCACTCTTGCTCCAATCCCAATAGTCTGAGATTTAAGATGATGTCAACAGTTAGCCAAGAAGGTTTATGGCAAACTGGAAGGAGTTTTGATAGATAAATGATCTACCTTAGGTAATGCTTTGCTTTAAGTGGGAACCGGTGGAGATTGAGGTGAAGGTCTTGTAGTCTCCGGATTGGTTGGAGTAGAGCTAGTAGATCGGACACCTTCGCCAACTTGAGAAGAATGCTCATCTGAAATGAGAGTCGTTGCAGCGGAGCGATTTGAGCATCATTGCTCGGTGTCACTGATTCCCCGTGGTTGGCTTCCGGCTCTGCAATAAGAGGTCCTTCTATCCTAGGATTAATTTCCTCGGGTTGATGCTCTATTTCTTCTTGGTGCTCAGCCCTTGGAACTTGAACAAAAATGTCTAAAGTTGTTGGAATTTTATCTGCTTCCTCGATTGGTCCCATCTGGCTTTCCTCCAAAGGTGGTTGGGGTGCGATTCGGTCAAACTTCTGTCCCGGATGTATTATATATATAATATTACCTGTGTTAAAGTAGAAAGGTTTAAGACAGCAGTCAAGTCAGAAAAGGAAAATGGAAGAAAGTAGGTAGTACCTCTCTGTTCTCTGCTGAGGAAGGCATTTTTCAAGGTTATTCAAATGGTGAAATAACGACTATTCCTCCGGCTGGACGAAAAATGCTTGCTTCAAGATCGAACAACGAATCTCGATCGAATCTCATAACCAGGTTCGTCGAACAACTTCTTCTATTGAATGGGCATCGGGTTCTTGGGCTAAAGCCCTAACAGCCTATTGATCGGGGTTCCAATGAAAGCTTTTCAAAGGTTATACATTAGCGATTGATTCGGAGGATAGAGAATGGAGTTGGAAGGCTGTTCAGTCTTGAATCTTCCCTACCTCACTGATTGACTCCTCCGGGAAATGCCGAATAGTAGGGACAGCGGAAGGGTGAGATTCTTTCTTTTAGGCGGATGGAGAGGCAATTCTAACGCAACTGTTAATGGCCTCTTCTTCTTGCTGCCTTACTTGCGAGACTTTTTACTTTCTACAGCAAGAAAAGTGCTTGCATATAGTGGAAGTAGCATGATTGGAGGCTCTTAAAGCTTAGGCTACTTACTATAAGCTTCAACCTCCTCTTACTTAGATAGAGGCGAGAGTCGCGTAGAAAGTCTTTCTTGGTTGGCGAAAAACTAGCTTTCTTCTCTCTCTTATGAGATTTCTATTGCTTCAACGGCTACTTCTCTTCTCTATATGCAATTACTTGGCGTAACTGAACTCAACTAAGCTTGCATCTTACTATACTATAAGGTTTTCTAGAACCTAAGACTCTTAGATAGAGAGTTTCAAACCAAATGTGCAATTCCCCTCCCCCGACAATCCGAGTGGGGAACTAAACCAGCAGCGCTACGAACACTTTCAACAGGCATGGACGGCCTCCTATCCTATATAGTAAATAAAAAGAAAATATAGAGTTAGCCGGACTTCCCTTTCCTGGGGATTGGTCTCCCTCTCTTAGTAGGAGGTTTACTATGTCCACAACAATTTGTGTAATATAAATTAAAGGCTCGTCGAGACCTCGACGTTTTGGATTTCTTCCTAGGTGCAGGCCTGTCCTTCTTCTTATTGTAGTTGATTGAATAAGGCTTCCCCGCTTCTTCTTTGTTCATTCGTAAATCGCGTCTTTCTTTCTTTCAATTCTTTCTACCTTATTGGACCAGCATCACATGCACTTTCCGTGGCCCAACAAATTAGTCATTGCTTTTATTTCTTCCTTTTCTATTCACACCAGACCATAATGAGTATATGCGATTCTTCTAGTGCTAGGTAAGACAATACATTAGTATAACTTCACAACTTCCGAAAAATCATGAGGTTAGTGAAGAAATTGAAAGCATAAACACATCATTGACTCAATAAACCAAAAACGACAATTTATTAAAAATGACTCTAAATTAAACACTATACTAATAATAAAAGATTAAAAACTTTATTAAAAAGACTCTAAAATTATGGCATGACAGACTGTCATCAGGGGTTGAGCCGTTTCACCTAAAATACACGTCACAAGGACGAGAAACAGACAGAGGGTCCGTCGCGCAGGGTTTCACACCACGGCGACTACAACAAGAAGACGAAGAATGAAGGACGCGTTTTCTTGGACGCCTCTAAGGGAACAGTCAAGAGAAAAGCAGTTGAGCTAATGGCAGCGGACGCCATAGCGCGAACCCCAAAGAAGGCAAAAATAGACCCACCCTTGGGTTCATTGACGATGAGAAGATTGATGGGGGCCCCATTGAGGTTTTTCCGCTTGTCATCTCCGTCAGTGTCCACGGCTGCAACGTCGATAGGTGCCTGATAGATGAGGGCAGCCTTGTGGACATTCTATATCGAGAGGCCTTCGAGAAGCTGGTTTAAAGAAAGAACATTTGAAATACTGTTACGGAACCGAGATGGAAGGTTTCAACGCGACAAGCACCCTCCAATGGGGGTACATCAATCTGCATGTCACCTTCAGCATGGGAACAGGAGAACGGACAGTAGAAATGTCCTTCCTGGTGGTACCTGTCACGTCTGTCTACAATTGCATGTTAGGGCTCCCGACCCTAGCCGCGCTGGACGTCGTAGCCTCTACCGTACACCTGAAAATGAAGTATCACAATGAGAACGGCGAAGTGGTCACCATCCACATAGATCTGAATAGCACCAACAGGTGCTACAAAGCCTCTCAAAAGTTCGAGTCCGCCTCCACACTGAAGGGAGCCGTGGAATATAGTGAACGCCGCAAAACAAGACAAAAAGCGGTAATAACCAATGTACTTATAAGCTCCTGAATTTCATTCTTGGTATATAAAAAAAATTAAAAAAATTCCTTTTTAAATAAATAAATCCTTTGTAAATCCACTTTCATGTTATTAATGAGTAAGTGTTTTTCTCTAAAAAGGAGCACGTTGTTTTTCTTATTTGGTTGACAGGACCCAAAGATCCTAAGCCCGCCGAAGAAAGTGTCATTAAAGGAGAACGGTTGGCATGGCTTCTGCTTTTAAGCGAACAAAAGCCTAAACAGCCGTGGCAGACCCGCCAAAGGGCTAGCCACCCCATGGTAGAGTGTCTCGCCCCCTAAAACGCCCTCTGAAGGGGCAACTAAACCTTGGCCGGTCATGTTCCCCAGGGCACCAAACAAAGTCAAGCGCAGAATTGCAGGCGGGTACTTGTGAACAAAGAGGCAATGCGGGCGCGCCATGAAAGAAAATGCTAATCAAAACGGCGCCAAACAAATACTCCCGACGCGGCATGAAACAAAATGCAAACGCAGAGGGAAGTGGAAACAGAAATAAAAATAACATTGTGCAAACAAGCAAACAAAGAATAAACAAAAGAAAACGGGTGAGTAGAATACCCTCTTTCATTAAAATATCAATTCATTACAAGAGGTGTCGCCGCAGCGGAATTACACAATCAAAGACAAAAATAAAGAAGATCATTAGGGACCTCCGCCTAAGTCCTTGGGAGCCTGGTGCTCGCTCTGTTCTGGATGAACCTTCGAGTAGTCAATTTTGTTTGGAGGGTAGAAGAACTCCACTTGCTCTAGAGCATCCTAGAAAGTCTCTTCCAGACCCCGAATCACAAGCTCCACCACCTGTTGGGCCTTTTGCTCGTTAGCTTCAGCTTTTTGTGCGTTGGCTTCAGCCCTCTGCTGAGCTGCGAGCTTACCGCTAAGAACCTCTTTTAGGGCTTCAACCGCCTGGCCCGCCGGAACCTTGTTCACCTGAGTTAGGAGCTCTATGTCAGCGGAAATGGCTTTGTTGACCTCCTCTTGAGACTTCATTTATGTTTCCAAGAAGGCTATCTTAGAGCCATCCTCCTCACATTGGACCTTCCAGGCTGACAGATCGTTCTCAAGCGCGGTCATCTTTCGGACGCCGTCTGAAAGATCTTTATTTAGGCAAGCGCAGTCAGCATTTAGATTCGTCACCTTCCTATCAGCAGAAGACAAAGACGCCCAGAGCTCCTCCCGGCTAGCCACGGCATCTTCGGCCTTCTTGCCGGTCCTCTCGACCCTAATGTTGGCCTCCTCAAGCTGCTTGCTCACACCCTCGAGCTTCTTGTTGGACTCTGCAAGCTTTTTGTTGACCTCTTCCAGCCTCCCCTCCTTCTAGCGCCAAATGATTTGTCCGGTGAGGAACTGATGGAGGCAACGGTGGCAGAAGGTGCTTCAGTATGGTGGTGATGAGTCTTCGCGGTGAGAAAGAGTGCGTGAAACGTATGGGTAAAGTGAATCGTAAAGTGTGAAGCTAGCTCACCCTTATATTGGTGTGTGTGAGAATAACTGCCTTCGTGATGTGTGGCGTCTGATTAGGAGGTGGTTAGGGGACACATGTACGGTATCTGATACATGTGGGCGTGCTATGGCGCGGTGACGTGCATTGGCGTTGGCGTGTTTCTTCAGGGAAGCGCCTTGGCGTGACAGATGTTTAATCCACGTGTTGTCGTTGCAATGGCCTTCTAGCCGATCCAAAACAAATTGCTATTTTTGCTCGAAATTTCGGTGTTCTCTACGGACTATTGGTTATATTGTCATACACACGAGGCATTTGTTTTTGGTAACTAGAGCCTTTTTCAAGCCACCTTGAATTACCATTATATATCCTTTGTGAAACCACTTTAAGCCTCCAAGCATTATTTTTTTTCTTGGTTACTTTAGTGTGACTTTGAATCATGTCACAAGTTATGAACCCTAATGATTATATCTGTTTGATTTTCTTTTTGGAGTTAGATGGGTTAGTGAAATACTTGTCATGGTTTGAAATTAAGTTTGGTGTTGCTCTTTGGAATTAGAAACATCTTAAGTTTGGGGTGGGGTACTAGTAGAACTTGGTTATCAAAAGAAAAAAAAAATTGAAAAACCAAAATGTAGATAAACCATCAAAATGATGGACTATACAAAAAAAAATAGAAAATCAACAGACATAAACAAAAGTTAGGTCCCTTCAAAAAAAAAAAAAAGAGAATAAGTAGTTCTACTAGTGCTAAAATTCTTTGAACTGGCTCCCAAATGAAAGTTATTACCTCCACAATGGTTGTGACACAGTTTGCGAATGAAGTTACAGGTTTTGGATGATAAAATTGTCAAAGTATTTCAAATAGGGAATCCTTAGGAACAAACTCCAAAGTTCTTGCTAGCCTACTTTCCCAAATATACCCCCCTTAAACTCAGCCACGTTATAACCTTGAAAAGACCTCTATATGTGTGTGTGATGATATATACCTTGAATGTCTGTTTGGAATTGCTTCAATCTCATAGCAAGGTACAATCACATGACGACTGGAGTGTGGCAAATGCCTTGACCAACACCACTGGCTTTAGGAGATACATACATGTATCCTGGAATTGTATGTGGTTGAAAGTAAGAGTATCTTCTCTAAGCTTGTTCCGCTTGCATTGAGGTGGTAAGTTATTCAAGTCTGATGGTGAGAGAGATGACAATCTGAGCAAAGTCTCCGAAAAGGTATGTTCCATTCTTTAAATTCATGTAAATTCTAACTTCTTGCTATTTTGTTGCTTGAGGACAAGCAACAGTTTAAGTTTGGGGTTGTGAGGACAGAGCATCATATAACATTTTTGGCTATGTTTTTAGTACTTTTCTTTGCATTTGAATACAAATAAGTTGAGAGATAGAGGATTTTTCAATGGCTTGAGGAACATATTATATTATTTTCACTCGACAAATCAAAATATCACGTGAAGGATCAATGATATGAAGATTGAAGTCAATGGTTCTTAGAAGGTTTTTGAAGACAATACAAAGTGAATAAAATTCATTTCAAGTTCCTAGGAGTTTCCAGATGGAAGAATGCGCCATTAGCGCCCGGCTGGGGGTAAATTTTGCATGCAGCTTGCTTTCCAAGCTAGATCAGTGCAAAAAGCCCAGTTTTCTTCTTCTAAACCCTACCCAATCATTTGCTATGAATAGAGACCATTGCACTCATTATTATTCATTCAGAACACTGACGGTTCAAGGCAAGGATCAAGCATCAGAGCTTCAAGGCAGGATTTCTTCCTTCTCTTGTTCTCTCCAGGGTATGTTTTTCTATTGTTTTGTTGTGATGTCTGTTGTCATGAGCAACTAAACCTCTTGATTAGGGTTCTATTATGAACCCCTTCTTATTTGTTGGATATTATTAATAAAGTTTTCATTCAGTGTATGCTTTTATTGTGCCCGATTTAAATTAGATCATGCCTATTCATAATGCTTTTTTCAATTGGTTAATTTAATTGTAATCTAGAAGAATGGTCCGTAGGATAAAAGTAGGCACTGACAACCCAAAATTATATCAGTTCCATTGGCTTGTCTAATTAACATTTATTATAGAGGTTAAGAAATTCAGGTTTGAATTCCAGCCGTTTATTACTCACTTGGATAACGCCGTACATAACCTAAGTTAGTCCGACACATAGTTGTTGTGAGAAGCTTCGTGAGAGTTTTATCTGCTTGTTTCATTAAATCATAAGTAACACACATAGTTGTTTATTTCTTAAAGTTTAATTCCAACAAAGACGAAGGGGGGATTCAAAGGATTCTTAATCACCGTTAATTATCTTGTCATACCCCATTTTTGACCCATTTTCAATTTGTTTTTCTCGTCTTTTTAAGCCAAGATTTTTCGTCATTTCAGACGAAATTTCGGCAAAAAGGTATTTTAAAATACCTCATTTTTGTTCCGAAGGCGACCGTTTTTTTATCTTCTTTATTTTATTTTTATTTTAACTTTTTTTTTTTGTATTTACTTCATTTTTAAATTTTTATTATTTTTACCTTTTTTATTTTCTTTTTTTTATTTTCTTTTTCTTATTTTTTTGCTTTTATCTGTTTTTTTCTTTCCCTTATTTCAGTCAAATGCAGTCCAGGGGGAATTTTGTCCAAGTTTTTTCACCAGTCCCATTTTGTACTATAAATAGTACATTAATGGTACTGTTCACGGGGCAACCAAGAATTAGTCAGTCATAGTCAGAATCCGGCCACCACAGAGCCACCACCAACCACCAACAAACCACCACAAAAAAATCAAAAAATCACAAATCACCACAAAAAAAAAACCTAACTCACTTTCTTTTCGTTTCTTTTTTTTTCCAGAAAACCAAATTCGGCCAAGAACAACAATCATCACAACACAAATTCGGCCAAACCTCAAACCGAACCCAAACAACAACAATCATCACCAAAATCACTAAGTCCGAATCCTAACCAAAAACCATCACAAAAATCAAATTTGAATTCAAGCCCAAACTAAACCGAATCCGGCACAACCCAAGCACAAAGCCAAGGCCGAACCAAAACTAAACCGAGGCCAAACCAAAGAAAGCAAATCCGAACCAACCTCAAGCACAAAACCGAATCGAAGCGCAAAAGGTAGTTTTCTCAAAAAGCTTCAAACTCAGATCTTGTTCTTTAAAGAAGGGTTTTGAAAAAAAAAAGGACCTCGGATCCGGTTATAAGAGAAAAAAGGATTGTTAGAAACGTAAAAAAAAATTTAAAAACAAGGGTTTATCATCTCCGGCACGGTGGCCGCCGGCGTAGACAGCGGCGCCACCGTGCCGGCAAACTCTTTTCCGGTGGCCCTTAGTTTAGAGAGAAGGAAGAGGTATAGAGAAAAGAGAGGGGCTAGAGAGAGAAAGAAGAGGAAGAGAATGAGTTTTCTGGTGTGAAAATTGTTTTTATACTCGCAGGCCCAAACCAGTCCAACCCGTGACCCATCTGATCTTCCCTCCTTCCACTATCAGTTTTCTTTCTGCACTCCCCTTTCTGCTTCTGCACCCACTTTCTTCTCTATCTTTTCTTTTTTTATTTTTTCCCTTTTTTATTTCTTTTCTTGCATTTTTTTATTTTATTTCATAGTCGTCATTTATATATTCTCATGCATTTTTATTTTTTTATTTATTTTATGCAACATATTTATTTTATGTCTTGCATATCATGCATTTTTATTTTCTTTATTTATTTTCTGCAACATATTTATTTTTATGTCTTGCATATCATGCATTTTTATTTTTTATTTTTATTTTTATGCAACATATTTATTTTATGTCTTGCGTTTCATGCATTTTTATTTTTGTTTATTTATTTTTATGCAACATATTTATTTATTGTCTTGCATTTCATGCATACTTATTTTTATTTTATTTATTTTTATGCAACATATTTATTTATTGTTTTGCATTTCATGCATTTTTATTTTCTTTATTTAGTTTTAGCATATTTATTTTAGTTCATTTGCAATTTTTATTTTTTATTTATTATTTTGTCATTTTTTTATTTTAGTAGAATGTATTTAGGAACGATGTAAATATAGATGAGAATATCGCACCGACTCACATTTATTTATTCCGTTTTATGTCAAAAACGATAAAAATATAAAATAATAACTGTATCCGAGGAAAAGGACCCTCACTTGATCCAACGTCATTTTGAGGGATCCGGCGCGCTTTCGCTAATCTCAGCACACTTAGTCTCTGGACCTTAGGAATTAATCAAAATTTTTACAAAAAAAGTCAAATAGTCAAAAATCAAAAACATTTCATATAATCAAAATCTCAAAAATCAACCTTGGATTTCAAACCAAGTGACTTCTCTTTCTTAATCAAAATTTTAATCAATCCTTAATTACTTAAACTTTTTCTTCAATTAAAATCAAACAAACTCACATTTTATTCTTCTATACCTTTGCGGCCTCTTATCTCTCTCAAACATTTTCAAAACTTTAAAAACAATCAAAACAAATCACTCGGCTTTTTACCCCGAACTACGTGATTTTGATCCCGCTCGGGTACGTTGGCAAAAGACTTTGTCTTTCCAAATCAACAATATAACAAAAACATTTTTCTCTCTTTTCATTCATCACTTTAGTCTTTTTACACTTAAGCCTTTATTTACAAAACAAATAATCAATTTTAGCATAAAGATAAAAATAAAACGAGAGGTTCCTATAGAGTACTATAGACGTTTAGGGTGCTAATACCTTCCCTTTGCGTAACCAACCCCCGGACCTTGATCTCTAAAAACTAGGGTTTTTCGAACTTTCTCCCTTTTCCTCGGAAAAATAAAAGCTCGGTGGTGAACTTGAAATTGCGAGTCAACGCTAACTAATAGCTTGATATCCAAAAATCACCGCGATAGAAATATGGCGACTTCACTGGGGACGATGTCCTAAGTGGGTTAAACCTATCTTGCTTTTCTTTATCTTTATGCTTTATTCTTATTTGTAATTGCAAAAATGTGCTTAAGTGTTTATCTTTTTACGTGAGTGGTGAGATAAGTCCTACACCCGGACTTGAGGGAAACATAAGATAAGATGGTGGTATAATCAAAGTGTTTTTCCTAGAGTGAGTTTCGGATGTGGCACATGTGATAACCCCACTCAATGGAGGAATCATGGAAGTATTACTATGTTGGCATGAGTAGTCGTGTTCGGCATTGTTATTTTCAAGTGACCTATGAAGTTGAGGACCTTTAGAGTTACCTTTAACTCATCTTGGCCTTTTAGGACGTAGTGCGGTGACTAACCAAGAGTAATCTTGAATTAGTTGATACGCGATACTACACTCAAACAAGACTTTCTTACAAATGTTGTTGGACCGGGAGTCAATCTCGTAACCCGATGATATTTGGAAGGGGTTGAGGACTTTGGGAATTTGGTAGAACCCGTGATACAGGTACATATGAAACCATAGTCCTTACCAAATGGCGTGTTTACCCTCGACTCCAACATTATGGACTTAACCTCACCATGTTTTCTCCGTTCTTTAGCATAATCATGCATACATGCATTCATTCATAAACATTTTTCCATCAAGTATCGAAGGACTTAGAAAAGTTTTGTTGTAAACATCGTAAGAATGAACTTCACAAAGAGGAACACTCAGAAGTACAACTTCAAAAGCCCGGATTTGACAAACTTAAGGAAGCTAGGATCTTTAGTGACTAGTCCGGAGGATTTTTCAAGCTCATTATGGGAGATCACTTGGCATCCTCAAGTTTGAGATATCGGGGTTTTTTCAAGATTTCTATTGATGAACTTTTGAGCATATCCCTTGGCTTTGTTCCTAGAAAGGGGGATTATTTGTAATATTTTTAAATGAAATGTTCAAACTATGATGTTTACAATTACTTCGACAAGTCCTTCGATAACAAATCTTTCTTTTTTGCATAAGCTTAGTCATACATCATATTGCACTCATAGTTTCCAAACCGAGTCTTACATTTTATTCTGTAACACCCATAATAAGATTGCCTAGGATCTTACACGAGTATTAAAATTTCGTACTGGATACATTAATTTACAATATAAAAGTTCATACAAATATTACATCACACTGTAATATTACAATCCAAAGTTTATATAACATCTCTGATACATGTACAACATAAGTACAACCATACAATACAGATAAACTGTTAAGCATAAAACATCAGCACGATCAGTCCATAGCCTTCTCCTTACCCTTGTTGCGTGCTGACTGCGATCCTGCCTGTGAACCTGCACCAGAAGGAATGGGATGAGACATAATGTCTCAGTGAGCTCTACCCAACCTACTGTTGGCAACCACAGGGAACCTAGGGTCGCCATGCCTACCTTGGCAATTTAGGGGAATTCTAGAATCGCCAAGTCTTATAAACCAGCCTATAACTTTAACTATAACCTGCCTGTAACTGTAAAACTTCCTGTGACTATAACTTTATCTATAACTGTAAAACATAATACAATAATGTGTTTTATGTTAGCTGTTAGCGTTGAACAAACAATTAATCTGAGTTCATTTTACGGAGTGCATCCGGGTGGAGTAACCCCGAAGTACATCTCCCTATGACCCGGTGAAATTCCTATCAATCAGGCTAACACCGGACTCCCTATGAAACGTGTGGACAACCCTCTCGGAGAAGTCCCATCCGGCGAATCCCGGAGTCTGATGAACACGCCCTATGACTGTGAAACGTGCGAACACGCCATTATCTTTGAATAATTCTTTGACTTTAACATATGAACATATAATCTGTTACTGTAATCGTATAACATTCCTATATCGTATAACCTATGATCCTTGGCTTATCGTTATCATAAGCCACCTATGATCGTTGGAGAACCAACACTATAAACATATCTATAACTATGATAAGCCGAAGCATTCCCATTGCCTATGTATTCCAAAGGAATACTTCTATAACCTTATTCATCTTTTTAGGCTCTCAAATTATCTTGCCATAAGCCTTCCCTAATGATATATTCATTCTCTAAGGGATAGGTCCTTTAACACTTAAAAGAGATACATAGCCATTGCACGTTGCTTAATGAGTTTGAAGTAGTATTGAACGGCTGGAATGGTGCAAGTAAAGTTGAAAAACAACATGTTCTGTCCCCCTTCAAAATCGTGACACGATTTTGGAATCGTGTCACGATTTCATGCCCAGAAATCGTGTTATGTTCTGCCTGTAAAATCGTGACACGGTTGTAAAATCGTGACACGATTTTACCTGCAGTTGGACAGCATAGGGCAATTTCAAAGCATAATTTTCACCATTCTTGGCACAATCAAACACACTCAAACATCATATAGCTTAAGGCATATTTCTAAGACATATAAACAGCTTATAACATATGAGATCATGTAATTTCATCAAAAGGAGAACTAGGGTTCTATAAGTCTCAATCTTACTCATATAACTATAAACTTCAAAACTTAAGCAAAGTGGGTTCTAAAACCCTCTAGGAGCTCACCTTAATCCCAAAAGATGCTTGCTAAGTTAGAAATCCAAACCCTAGCTTCAAGCCCCAAAGTTTCTACTCAAGATAACTTCTATTCCTTGGCTTTCCTAGATTCTCTTGCTCCAAATTCCACCAACACAAGCTTACCTGGATTCACAAGAGTTTAGGTGGAAGTTTGATTCTTTAAGGATGATGATTGATGAGATGATAATGGTGAGGATGAGGGGCGAAAATGAGAGAAGGAGAGAGCAAAATTTCAGATTTTGAGTGAGAGAAAAATGAGTAGAAACTTGGCAATTTTTCATATTTATCCATTTGACCATTTGCCCTCAATTACAACTTTGCCACTCTTCCTAATTACAACCTTGCCATTGCTTGCAAATGAAGTTTCTAACGCTTAAAACTGATACTTCTAAGCGGGATATTACATATTCTTTAAAAAAAAGGGTCAATCTGCCTCAGTCAAAGAAAGTGGCCCAACGTCTTCATCGCAAACCGACTCGCAGCTACAACAGTCGTGCAAACAGAAGAGAGAAAATGGATGTGGTCGTGCAAACACAAGGAGGGGTTTGCCACAATTGGGTCGCTGTTGACATTCCCTTAGTTACTCATGGGTCCAAGTAATGTGTTTTTGTTGTCTAGTCTTTTCAAAAAAAAAATCTTTTCTTTTCGCCTGAGACGAAAGTGAACTTTTGTAGGGCTTTTGCTTTATGCATTGCCATCATCAAATAAAAAAGTCGTTTTGTCCCCGACTATGTCTTTTTATTCTTCGCTTTTTCTGGAAAATGGTAACACAAAAAACCAAAAAAACTTATTTTTCTTTATTCAATTTCCAAATATCTGCATTTACTTGTTTACTAAAACTAATCATGATTCATATAAAAAGTTTAAACACCAATAAACCCGTTGAACACTGTAACCCTATGCTCTCTCCCAACTTTGAGTTCCCTGTCTACGAAGCTGAAGAGGAGGAGGATGAAGGGATTCTCGAAAAGATCTCTCGGTTACTAGAGTATGAAAGGAAGGTCATTCAACCTCATGAAGAAGCACTGGAAGTGATTAACGTGGGTTCCGAGGAACTGCCACTACAGTATTCCTGATAAAATCATCACAAACAAGGGGACGAATTTGACAACAAAATGGTGAAGGAGTCGTGTGATAGTTTCAAAATTGAACATAATAACTCCTATCCTTACCTCATACAAATGGTGCCGTTGAGGCTACAAAACAAAAAACAAAAAAAAAAAGAGAACATCAAGAAGATAGTGCAGAAGATGGTGGTCACTTACAAGGATTGGCATGAGATGTTACCGTATGCCTTGCACGGGTATCGTACTTCAGTGCGCACCTCAACAAGGGCAACCCCTTTCTCTTTAGTATATGGCATGGAAGCAGTACTCCCCGTAGAAGTTGAGGTTCCCTCAATGAGAGTTCTAATGGAAGCCAAGTTGTCAGAGGCTGAATGGCGCCAAAACAGATATGATTAGTTGAACTTGATTGAAGAGAAGCGCATGAATACTGTGTGTCATGGGCAGTTATATCAAAAGAGGATGAAGCAAGCTTTTGACAAGAAAGTTCGTCCCCGTGTGTTCCAAGAAGGAGATCTCGTGCTCAAGAAGGTCTTGTCTTTTCAACCCGATTCCAGGGGCAAATGGACGCCTAACAATGAAGGTTCGTATGTCGTCAAGAAAGCTTTCTCCGGCGGCTCAATGACTCTTATGACTATGGATGGTGATGAGCTTCCCCGTTCTGTGAACGCCGATGCAGTCAAGAAATACTTTGACTAAAAAAATAAAAGAACAACTCGGTAAGTCGAAAACCCGAAAGGGCGGCTTAGGCAAAAGTAAGCGTCTCGGTGGACTGAAAACCCGAAAGGGCAGTCCAGGCAAAAATTAGAGACATAAAACAGAAAAATAATCATCTTGATAGGTCGAAAACCCAAAAGGGCGATCTATGCAAAATTTTAGGATTATGACAAAGTAACTACATCAGGTTGGCCATGATTCACTTGAGGCACTTTAACTGTCAGGAGACTCTAAATCTGAAGCATCCAAACAGTAGAATTCAAAGTTGTTAGGGAGAATAGCGGTTATTGTGTTCAATGTACCTTCCCCTTATATTTACCATTTTCCAAACTTTGTGAGATCTGTGGAGCCACGCCATTGGCTGGCCACCACACTTTTAAATAAATTTGAGCCTATGTCCTTTTATTTGGAATTCTCATTTATTCTATTTGCAAAATTTTCTTCTATTTTTGATGGTAATACTTGAAGAAAAACGTTTTTCAAAATCATAAATTCTTTTTTCACGTTGTTTGAAAAGCACAAACATCAACACATTTTCTCTGAACTCGTGAATAAGTGAAGTGTGCATCAACAGCTATCCTAAGAACGGGTAAACTCTGCAGTTTTGAACTTGGTCAATTGCTTAAAACAAAAACAAAGAAAAAAAAAAGAAAAAGAAGAAAAAAAGAGAAAAAAGAAAAGAGCTCGGTAGGTCGAACACCCGAAAAGGTGACTTAGGCAAAAATGAGCGTCCCGGTGGATCGAAATCCCGAAAGGGCGATCCAGGCAAAAATTAGGGGCATACAAAAGAATATATTCCCGGTTGTCATACCCTAATTTTTGACCTAAAATTTCTTTTTACTCGTCTTTTTAGTTCGGAATTTTTCGTCGTCTCAGACGAAATTTCGACAAAGAGGTATTTTAAAATACCTCATTTTTTTTAATTTCGTTCGGGTCCGTCTTTTTGTTTTTGTTTTTATTATTATTTTTATTGTTATTTTTATTTAGCATTTTTATTTATTTTTTAGTTACTTGTTTAATTTTTTTAGTCTGACTTTGCTAAGACTTTAATTGATTTTTAATTAGTCATTATTTTCATGAAGGAGACTTTGTAGAGGATTAATTCATTTTAATATATCATTTAAAATGTCATTCATTGATTTTTATGATCAATGATGATAGTTTAGTGTGATAACCATAAGTAGCATCAGGCATCAGGAACAACAGGGAGCCAATTCAGTCAATTCAAAAGGAGGCTGGAGCACAAAAAATCACAACGAGAACACACAAAAATCCAGCAGTAACTGTAAACCACAAAACCAACCATCTCAAACCCAAAAATCAAAAACAATTGTCATCACAAAGCCACCACTCACGGCCAAACAACCACCACTCACGGCCTCTATCCCAACCGCCCTTCTCCTCCTAACTCACGTACCAACACACCTCTACACAACCCACTAACCTAAATTCGGCCACACTACCACTTTCCTCTAACCACACAACCGGCCATCCACCCTCCACACCACCATCCATTTACTCGGCCACACCACTACCACCACTCAACCAAATCGGCCCTACCCACCTAAACCACCCACGGCCGCGCTTCCTCCAGACCACCACACCAAACCGGCCGCGCTTCCTCCAGCAACCACAACAGCCAGCCACTCCTCTCCCCTCCACACAAACAGAACCGTTAGCTCACAAACAACCATCCAGCCATCAAAACCGCAACTCACCCACACGGCGACAACCCAACCACTCCTCCACAAACACCACTCTCGGCCACCACCAAACCAAAAAACGCGCCTCTCCCTCACCCACGCACATAGACCCCAAAACCGAAAAAACAACAACCTTCCAAAACCAACGATGGCGACAACATCAAGAACATAACCAGCTTGCGTTTTAGTTCATCTTCTTGGTGGATTTGTGTTTTTTTTTTTTTTCAGATTTGCTGTGTGAGAGGAAGAGAGGAGAGGAAGAGAGAGGTGGAGAGAGAAAGAATTGAGACAAATGAAAAAACCAGCCACTTTCTGATTATAAACACCGAACCGGTTCGGTTCGCTTAAACCAGACCGGTCCGGTTTTCTTTTTTCTCAGCCCAATGAGCTTCCCACTCGGCCCAGTTCTTCTTCTTCCTGTTTTATTTCCTGCTTGCTATCCACACCCTCCTTTTACTCCCTGCACCCCTTTCTTTCTTTTATTTCTTTCTTCTTTGATTTTCATTTCTTTTTTTTCGCATTTATTTTTTAGTTTTTATTTATTGTCATGCATTTTATTGCCTTTAATTTCTAACACATCATGCATTTTTATTTTTTTTCTTTTATTATTTTCCTTTTATTTTTATTCTTAGCATATTTACTTATTTTTAGTGCGTTTGCAATTATTTTTATTTTTATTTATTATTTTGCCATCTTTTAGAATGTATTTAGGAGCAATGTAAATATAAATGAGAATTTGCACTGACACTCACTTTATTTATTTTGCTTTATGTCTTTTATTTTTATTTTATTTCGCTTTACAAAACAAAAAATACAAAAAATATTAGGTTAGTTTAATTTCAAAAGGGTTTCGTGGTGATCCAACGTCACCACGAAATTTTCCTCGCGTTTAGCTTTTTAGTTATGTTTTTAGTCTTTAGTTATTATTAAAAACAAAAAACAAAAACATTCAAATAATAAAAAATCAAAAATCTTTTCTTAAATAAACCTTGATTTTCAATCAAGTGCCCATTTTTCTCTTTTATTTTCTTTAAATAACCATTAATCCACTTTAATAACACTTTAATCATTTTCAAAAATTGAAAAACACAAACCAATCTCATTTTGCCACTTGGCCTTTATTTTATCTTTAGACTTCTACCCGTGCGATGCACGGGTCATTCACACGTTAAATATCAATGAAAAAAATGAAAGATATTTCATAGAAATATAACACTTGATAGATACGAACAACATTGAATTCCAATTTGAAATTATCTCATGTACACACTACCACAATGATACGATGTCATACATTGCGAAATACTTCATGATATACCACGTTTGAAGTCACATTAGTGTTTTCACCATCTTCATCAGTTATCAGTATCTTCAATCCATCTCTTGAAGTAACTCTTGAAATTGCCACATATAGTTGACCATGAGAAAATACGGGTGATGGCAAATAAATCCCAACATTTTTAAGTGACTGCCCTTGACTCTTATTAATTGTCATTGCAAATGAAACAGCTAAAGGAAATTGTCTGCGTTGAAACTTGAAAGGAATTTTAACGTCAGAAGGTGTGAGAGATAACCTGGGTATAAAAACTTTTTCACCAACATTACTTCCAGATATCACCTTCCCTTCAAGAACAAATCTTCCCATCCTGGTTATGATTAGTCTTGTTCCATTACATAATCCTAATTTTTGATCAATATTCCGCAATAGCATCACTGGCACACCAACCTTTAATCTGAGCTTGTGATTTGGAAGACCCAAAGCATTAATTGTGTTGAGAAATTCGGGAGTGTGGACATCACTAACTGCATCTACGTTCGGGTTTCGTGAATAGGGTGTATCATAGCTCAAATACGTTTTCTCTTCACCTGGCAACAAATCTAACATGTAGTCGTTTATTTGATCGACTATTGAATTTTTGGGTGTCAAAATGGCTCTATTTTGAAAATAAGATATATCATTCATGCTCTCTAAAAATTTTGGATAAGTGCTCTCCACAATAGATGTAAGAGGATCACCTGAATTCGGTATAAGTAGATCAGGAGGAATATCAACTGTTATATCCACGTCATTCGTTTGCCCAATTTTTCCATCACCAATTGCCAAAACCCACTCTGAGAACAATCTTCGTTCTTCAATATCAATGTCTGATGCTGTAACACCCATATAGAGATTGCCTAGGATCTCTTACGAGTATTGAAATTTCGTACCGGATACATTAAATACAATACAGAAAGTTGTTTATTAAATGTACAATGCATAAGTTCTGATACAATACAAACATCCGATACAAAACATTCTCCATAATATACATCATGATACATAATCATATACAACATCCAGATAAACATAAGCAGCACGATCAATCCGTAGCTTTCTCTTTACCTTTACGACGTGCTACCTGCGAAGAACCTGCACCAGAAGGAAACGGATGAGACATAACGTCTCAGTGAGCTCCTACCCTACCTACTCTTGGCAACCACAGGGAACCTAGGGTCGCCGTGCCTACTCTCGGAAATCTTGGGGATACCTATGATCGCCAAGTCTTATCCTTACCCATAGAGGGCTATCTGACCGATTCTGCTAAACTGGTGATCAAGGGGAGACCTAGGATCACCATCTGATAACTGCTAACTGATATCTGATAACTGTCTGAATAAATATTTCCTGGCTGATAATGTAATAGAATATTAACTGATACTTTATGTTAGCTGTTAGCGTTGAACAAGCAATATTATCTGAGTTCATTTTACGGAATGCCCCCGGGTGAAGTAACCCCGAAGCACATTCCCCTGATAACCGGTGAAAATTCCTATCATATCAGGCTAACACCGGACTCCTCTTGTCGTCGTGCGGTTATCCTTGCGGAATAACACGTCCCACTGGCGTGAACCTCCTGTGTCCCACTGGCGTGAACAACAGAAGACACGACTTAACATTAGTCTTAACTGATGCGTATACCTCCCGTGTCCCACTGGCGTGAACGACGGAAGACGCGAATAAATATTCTTTAAGCTTATGCATGAACCTTTCATGTTCCACTGGCGTGAACGATGAAAGTCACGACTTAATGGTATTAATCTTAGACCTTACTTTGCGTGAACCATTCGTGTCCCACTGGCGTGAACATCGAAGGCCACGGCTTAATCTTACTAATTCTTGAACTCTTAACCTATATAAGGCTCTAAACTTGAAGTCTATATCATTCTTGAGCTTGCTTATACTTAATTGTGTATGAATAATTGCTTAGTAAGGGATAATCCCAATTCTATCCCTTATACTTCTCTATGATGACTTGTGGATTAAGATGTCCATCCTCTCAAACTTATGCCTATCCTCACTCTATAATAAGGATCTAAACATACTCAAGGACAGGTCTTTAAATGCTCTTTAGCAATGCTTAACCATTACATGTTGTTCCTTAAGTTCGAAGCAGTATTGGATAGCCGAAACGGTGCAAGTAAAGATGAAAAATCACATGATCCTGTCCAACTCAAAATCGTGACACGATTTGGAAATCGTGACACGATTTGGAAATCGTGTCACGATTTCATGCCCAGAAATCGTGTTTTACACTGCCTATAAAATCGTGACACGCTGGTAAAATCGTGACACGATTTTACCTGCAGTTGGACAGCATAGGGCTAGTTCAAAACATGTTTTCCACCATTTTTGGTCCATCCAATCATGCCCAAACATCATACAGCTTAAAGAGATAATTTCTAATGCTTATCAACAGAATACAACATGTAATAATCAATAATTGCTAGCAAAATAGGATTAGGGCTCAAATGTTCATAACTTGTTCATAAATGCTAAAACTTACAAACTTACTCAAACGGGTTCTAAAACCCTGTGGAGCTCACCTTAAACCTCCTATTGGTGCTTGCTATCTCTGATTCCCTAAGCCTTGGCTTCAAGTTACCACTTCTCTCAATTCCTTCCTTGATTCTCCTTGTTACTATCTCTTGTTCTAGCTACACAACCAAGCTTGCTTGCAAAGTTTTCTCCCAAGAATTGAGTTGAGAAATGATGAGTTTATGGAGAGGGAGTGAGGGTGTGTGAGTTGAGGAAAAAGGGGAGAGGGAGAGCTGAAAATGGAAAGGGAATGGAAGAGTGTAGAAATGGGAGAAAAGTGGTAAGAAAATCTTACTACTTATTTTTTTAAAACAATCTCCACATTCCCATTATTTACCATCATGCCATTCCACTTATTACAAGTTTGCCATGCTTGCTTCACAAGGTTCTATCTCTAATAACTGGTACTTATGAGCGGGATATTACAGATGCACCACTTAAAAGTCTCATGTTTTTAGTTAGTGTGAGAACTTCGCAATAATTCCAAAGACATGAAGAATTTATCGTGGCGTTTACAATTTCTGGTCTAGTACCTTTTGGTATTACTGGAAGTATTTGTCTGAAATCTCCACCAAATACAACAACTTTACCGCCAAACGGAATGTACTTATTTTTCTTGTCAACTTCTTTCATAACATCTCTTAAAGTTCGATCAAGTGCTTCGAAGCAATGTTTGTGCATCATTGGAGCTTCGTCCCATATAATAAGCTTCGCTTTGATTACCAACAATGCTAAAGGTGTGTTAGGATTTATACCACATGTTGAAGCCTCATCAATGGTTATAAGAATGCCAAATCTTGAATGTGCGGTTCTCCCACCTGGTATAAGCAATGCAGCTATTCCACTGGATGCAACTATTAAAACAATTTCACCTTTTGATCTTAATGCAGCTGCAAGAGCCCTCCAAATAAATGTCTTCCCTGTGCCGCCATAACCGTATAGAAAAAAAATGCCAGGCATGTTTTGACTAACTCTCTTCATTATTGTATCATACACCGATCGCTGCTCCGATGTCATTGTTGACATCAATCTCTCGTGTTCATCAGCTAAAGAGTCTATGTTATAGTTCAACTCCTCATGAATCAATATATTCTGCACATCCGGAACTAATGAGCTGTCAGCACGTGGCATTGGAGGATAATCTTTCAAACTCTTCCCACTACTTTGCAGCAGGACCTCAATTTCTGCCAATGCATATGTCTTTAATTGATCATCTGTTAATACTAAATCTGCGAAAAAAACGATTCAATCATTAACATATGTTGTTAAAGTCAAAACATACGTACATGACTAACAACTTTCTAAACGGCAATTAAGAAAAAGTCCATTATTATCTAGTAGCATTTTATTTCAGTATACTTGGCCACTTTCTAAACGGCAATTAGGAAAAAGTCCACAATTATCTAAGATTAATAACATGTGTTAATGGATATGTAATAATGGGCTAACTACCATTTTAAAAGGTATAGTCTATACAGATTTGTTAATGCACTACTATTTTCAACTAAAAATTAAAGTTGACTTTAATAAAAAACATTGTTACCTTGTGCACCAAGCAATCTACGTTGGGTATAAAGAATATCATCAATCAAATACGGTGATGTACTATTCCAAACCAAATTTGGACGGGATAGTTGGCCTGACACCATTAATGTAGCAAACATTCTACGTAGATATGTCCCAGTACCCCATAGGCTTGCTTGTGAAATTGCATCTATATACTCTCTGTCATCATCTAACAAACCCATTGCAAGGCAGGCATCTTTGAAACTATCATATTTGACATTGTTAACAGTTTTAATATCATCATAACTTGTAGGACCTCTGACATAATTCAGAAGCGTTCTTAAGTAAAAGCGCTCTCCTGATCCTGGCGGGGCAAAGTGAACACGTCCAATAGACATACCTAGTTGTCTGGGAGTCCATTCATGTTTATCTTGTTTCAAAACAAACTTCAATGGAAACTCGTTGTACGTTAAACTCCTTGCTTCTGGATACTTCTTGTTCACGGCCATCCAACCTAAAAATTTAGTATTTCGACTTGTTGGCTTGTTTATGACATCTTCTATGCATTCATGTTCTTCATACACAATAGACTGCTCGCCTTCAAGATGATAATTTAGCCGCTCAACTGAAGGCTCTCTGTAATGTATGTCAAAAGAAAATATTCTCCAAGAGGCTTCGCACGCTGATAGATATCGACAATCATAATACATCTTTATCTCATCAAAACATTCAGACTTCCCATTTTCCTTGCTAGAACTATAGAAATTTGCCGTAACACGATCATGACCTTTATTTACGTATTTAAATAAATACTTGATAGATCGCGACTGATTGCACCATTCAACATTTATGTGAGCATTGTACTTTAGCAACAATTTTCTATTATATGGCACAACAAACCTGTTATATAAATCAAATAACAACTATGACATTTCAATCAAAATAAACATTGCGACTCTTATAAAAAAATATATGTATATGAGAGGTTCAGTAGTCAATAAAATAAACTATTATATTGTTCCAAAGCCATATGATATCAACATCATCGACCAAAGTTCACGACAAAGTTATTATAGTTAATGATAGAATATTACTCGATTATTTTATAATGGTAGATAGATAAGTAATTTTTTTGTTATATTTACCTTCTGTGTAAAAAAAAAATTATATGATCAATCTACTTTCAGACCAACAGTTTATATAAGGTAAAACATACCTATTATCCGCAAAATGCTCTCCTTTCTTTATAGATACTCCATTGTCCCTCCTTTTGTATGCTGGATATCCATCCGGATCAATAACCGTCAGATCAACATATTTTTTTGGAAAATGTTTGGTACATTTCCTACCATCCATGCAGGGGGATTTTCGGTTTTGAGGCCCACACGGACCATGAATCATGAGGGAAGTCACGATATCAAACAACTCTGGATCTGTCTCTCTATCTAGAATCTCGGCAGAAATAATCTTGTCTATATCCTCAGCTTTGACACACCGGAAACTTGGCTTAAGGAATACTAATATATGTGCATGTGGTAACCCGCGCTTCTGGAACTCAATCGTATATATAACTGGAAAAATAACAAAATAAAACATATATAACTAAATAGAAACTTTCTGTTACTACATGTTGCTACTAATAATGTCAGACCTGATTATATAAATTGTGTAACATATAAACAAATTAAAGAACATACTTACCTGCCCTTACTTCGCCGAAAATTTCACCCTTCTTTATTTCCTTCACCAAATGATCAAGTTTTAACTTGAAAATTCTACTTGACAAATCAGGCCTATCTTCGGGACTTAAATTGTGCAGCTTCAAAAAATCTACAACTTCAGGCCATTTATGGTTGCATGTAAATGTTATGAATAAATCTGGATAACCAATCCATCCGCATATAGCCATAGCATCTTGATAATTTTGAATCATGTAACGTGGCCCTCCTACAAACGTAGACGGTAACACTATTCTTCTTCCTGTAGCACTCGAATCAGTCTCCCCTCTAAGAACCGCTTCAGTTAAGCCTTTATACATATCAGCCCTTAATTCTTTTTGGTGATCTCTAGCCCACCTTAATCTAGCATACTCTATCATACTAAAGGAGTCAACCAAAAATTGATGAAACAACCTCTTCGAAAATACAATAGTTGAATGATTTCTTTCCCTTTGTTGAATCTTGTATGCAAGCCATTCTTTGTGTGTAACGTATAGTCTTTTCAATGTCACCTGTGTTCCATTGTCACATAATTCTATGTCCTTTCGATAACCATCTTCGCCTCTAGGAAATAACAATGGATATTGCATTGGAAAGTAAGATGGCTCAAAAATAGATATCCGTTTTAAAAGACCAGATCGTTTCTCAACAACAATGTCACGTTCAAAATCAGAAGATTCAAAATCACCAACAATTAATGCTGCTACTTCTGATGCCGTAGGCAAGTTATATCTCCTACCATCACGATTTCTTTTTCCTAATATCCTTAGTCGGAATTCCGGATTATCATTTTCTTTTAACTTCTCCCTGACAGACCTATACGTCTTTGCATATGAATTATAGTTATCAAGTACTTGCTTTAATTCCATCACTATGGATGATTTCAAACATGCAGCGTCATCTACCATACTATACAAAATAAATAAAATATATATGATTAGTAAAACTAACAGAGGCATAAAATAATTATTATTATCAACAACTTAACTCAAAAATTGTAAGGATTAAAATATAAGTAACTTGCTTAACGGCCGCCATTCTATTTCTGATCTCGTTATCCGTATCGTAAATGTATAACTGAGCAAATTTAGGGTGTTTCCCCGCTAAAGGCAGCAAACTTCCAATCTGATGATAATTCTCTCCATTCATAACAAATGTAGGCGGACAATTTCCCTTATTCATCGAGGAGTCAATCTTTCCTCCCATCGAAGTGAAAGCAAACATACTGTTAAATGATCTAATATTTTCCATAAAAAATTTGCTTTGCTTGTCATTCTTGTAATACAAAGCATTCAGCGGCTAAGGTAGGCTAGGATAAGGCGCAATTTTGACCCTTCCTTGTCTACAACACATTGAAAATTTTGGCATCGTTGGGTTATATTCTTTCTGCACTCTTTCATCATACCACATATATGCCGCGCATTTTGGGCATCGATACTCAGGTAATCCAAAATGCACATACTCTATAATTTCATCTGTAAAACATAATTACAATGAAAATATTAACTACTTGGCTAAATATGATTGATGCTTATGAAACAACAATCAACAAACGATATATACCATTCTTATGAACCATCTCCACGTCCAAGCTGTTGACCTCATCACCTCCATTGTTTATCAATTCAAATGCTGTAAAATGGATTCTAGTGTGTTAGCATGCATGGAATTTGAAATTATGCTTGTATTAACATATATAACAGATGTGGCAGAAATTAACTTACTCGAGTTACTTGGAATATCAGATTCTTCACCATTTTCACTACAAATATATTTGAATGCCTCTTGCTCAAGGTTACTTGGATGGTGCAGTCTAGCATTTTTAATTACGTGTCGTCCAGGACCAAGCCGTGAAGATTGATTCCTTTTATCATTGTTATCGATTGGAGTCCTCGAAACTGAATGAAGACTATTAAGGAACAAAACCAAAAAAATATAAGTATATGTGAATAGTAGCTGATTGACTCTTACCATTTGTTATATCTGACAAAGGATTTCTTGATATTCCTCTGTTAGATATGGGCGTAATCTGCGAAGATGTGCTACAATGTTTGGTGTGTTTTCTTGCTGGCTCCAAACCTCTCTTGAATATCTTGTCATCCATACCATGAGTTAGGTTACGTAGAACCCCAATAGATATGTGTATGCAAAGGTGACTATTCGTATTATATAAAAGTATAGCTGCTATGCTCTTGCAGAAGTGTAAGTGTTAATTATAAAATATTGGTTTCTAATTCACATAGTAAATGGGGGTGTAAGTGTTTGCCATTCTCTTAAAAAAATATTGGTTTCTAATTTGCAGAAGTAATCATTATAATATGTTTGAAAAGCGTTATTTATATAGGCAATTGGCAGCAAACTCTTAAATCTACACAGTTGGCATCAAACATTAATAAGGTGGGCGCATGGAGAGGTTACATTGAGGGAGCTAATGCTAAAAGGGAATTCTAAATACACGTGGGCATGTTTAGAATGATAACTGACAGCATTGGTACCTTTAACATTCACTCATTAATGTAACAATAAGACATAGTGTACTGCTGAACTGCTCAATGCACTATTAGCAGCATAATATCCAGGGTCACAATTTACCTGTTTAAGCATGATGATATAAGCATTTACTCATTGGTTCAGCATGGTAATAACAACATTAAATACCCGTACTTTTCCAACCCATGCAATAAGCATGTTGATTCTACCAATAAAACAAACATAAGTAGAACTGCCCATTGCACTACTATCCACAAAGCATGCAGAGTCACAAAAAAGATTTGTACGGGTGCTATAACGTGTATTGTTTTCATTACAGATCCAAAAAAGATTGTAACAGGAACCTTCAACAAATTAGTATCATATGAATAGAAAGCTTATAGTTGAACAATTATCATACATATTAAACCTCTCAATGAAGAACAAAGGTGATAATAACAATAGTTTCTATAAATTAGGATTACTTCAGTGAAATCAATTTGAGTTAAATGAATTTCCAAGAAATCAAACCACTTATCTAAACTCATCTTCTCAAAATTTGAGTTACTTAATTCACTATAAATATGACCCATTTTTTTAAGTAACATAAAATTTGTTCAAGTGCAGAGTCACTAATTGCGGCAAAGGCAAAGACCAAGACGCGGCAATTGCGGCAAGTTCATAACCCATAATTGCGGCAAAGATCAAGACGCGGCTAATTTTCTATGATTTTGATTTCCTAGTGCTACATATTTGGCAAGTTCATAACCCATAATTGCGGCAAAGACCAAGACGCGGCATGTTAGTATCCAAATGGTCTTTTTTACCTAAATGTTATACTGTTTCTTTTTCAAACACATGCACGTTAATATCTATACATCAAAAGGCCAAAATGCTTCTTTCATAGCAAAATAAAATAGTACAAAAAAGACCAGCTCTTACAATTGTTCAACTTGAAAGAAGAATTCAACTTAACCAAGAAAGAAAAAAAAAGAATACAACCAAAAGAAAGCAATTTGAGTTAAATAAATTACCAAGAAATACTTAATTCACATAAATAAATTACCACGAAATTGGGGTTTTCTTCTCCAAATGTGAGTTACTTAATTCACTATAAATATGACATTCATTTTTCTAAGTAACATAAAAAATTTGTGCAAGTGCAGAGTCACTAATTGCGGCAAATACCAAGACGTAACAATTGCGGCAAGTTCATAACCCGTAATTTTTTCTTTTCTGGGCATAACTTTAGGTTTACTGGATTTTTGTTATCGTTTTATCTTGATTTCTCATTTAACAATTGGTCTTGGCTCCGTTTTTTTACTCAGGCATAATCTTATAGAATCAATTTGATTGGGCAACATATGTTAAAAATTTGACTGAGCAACATAATTTAGATTTGCACCAGGGTTTAAAATACATTACTTAATTTAGATTGCCTTCGTATAGTACACTTGTGTATATAATAGTATCTAATTAACCAAACCAATAGTTAGTGAAAAATCAAATGATTATATCAGTTAATATGCCTTCATATAATAGTTGCCCATATGAAACTATGATAATTTCGTAAAACGCCGGGTCTCGACGGAATTGACACGCATGGTCTGATCGAGGAACATACTAATCAATTTCGTGGATTCGACATAACATCAACAAACAGAGCAACAATATCAACGATGAATTATAAGTAGGAATAAACGACAATAGATTAAAATGGGCGGTCTTGGCTGAAGAAAACGATACAGCAAGGTTTATCACGACAAAAAAAAAAAACAAATTAGAAAACAATCCAACAACAATGACGACAAAAACCATAAGTTGCGTACAGGCCATCAAAATATTCAATCAATCTGTTGAAGCTTATAAACCCACATCAAACTCTCACTTCTCTTCATCATGCTCAATCTTCACACGAACCATCTTAATTGGTTTGGTTATCGATGCCTCTCCGAGATTAATGCCACTAAGACCTCCTGAATCTAGGCTGTCAGACGATCTTTTCATCACAGACTTGCTAATTGGAGTTTCAACTTTATTAGCATTGCTGCAAGAATCGCCGCCTTCCAACACCTCCTATTGAAAATATATAAAAAAAAAAACACATTAAGGGTGAGGATCAAAAAGTCTCTATTATGATTAAATAAATGTTAGAAAAGGTAAGTGTCTTACAACACTATTGTCATCGTCATCCAATGGAGTCTTATCATTTGTGAACTCAATAGTAGTGACATCATTGATGACCTGATCATCAAATTTAACATACTTGCATTAAAACCTGGTGATTTGCATCAATAGATTGGATAAACTAATTTCTTATAACATGCAATATAATTCACCAACCTTAATTTTATACTTGTCTTTAAATTGATTGATGACTTCAGCCTCGTCTGTAGCCTTCTTAACTCCATAGTTCCTCCACTTCTTGTTAACATTGCCGTCACTTACTTCAACTTTAAACAACAGTTGTTTGTCAGTAAAAGAGTTGAACTCACACGGGTAGGCACCTTTGTTGTTTGACTACAATTTCAAAACAATACTGGTTTATCAATTAAAATAATGAAATTTTAGAATGATTTAACATACCAACCTATAAAACACAATTATTAAAAAGTTACCTCAGCTGCCCCATTAATCAAGTCCTGAACATTCTTTCCAATAAACTGAGTGACAACTCGATCAAACATGACAAATGTTGTGGATCCAGTCTCATCCATAACAATAACATGTAGTTTGAACCTAAAATATGTAAATCATTACCATCAAGTTCAACAATTTTTAAAATAGTGTAATCTGCCTTTTTTTTAATGTGAATGACCCTATTTATATGTTACCTTGGCACAGCGCTCTTGCATTTCTTGCATTTACGACATATTAGTTTTCCATCAACAACGTTAACCAATGAAGCACATTGACTACATGACCGAAAATACCACTCAACACCAGTCTCTATTTCACAAATTGTAGCAAGAACAGTTCCATGGCATGGCTACATATTTCATATAACAATCTAATTAGATCAACTGATTTTAAATGATGAAAAAAATAATATTCAACCATCACATTAAACTAAACATGCTGAAAGTCACAAAGATTAATAGTTGCCATATAACAACTGAAATACACTTAAAATATGCCACACAATGCAAGAAGGTTGGAGCATGTGGCTGATTGGCACAATAATTATATTTTGCCTAGGTTGATCTTTCAATTTTAATTAGAACATGTAATTCATGGCAAGAAACCTTATTTAGAAAAACAAACAACGATGAACTCTTGACAATCTAGTTGAGCAATAGTAATTCTGTAATGTTTCAATCAATTACCTCATTGCACTCTATTAAATCTTCTATAGTCATCCGTTTTGTCTCAATCAACTCCTCAGCAACTGGACGGGCACTATACGAAGACATCATACTGACACCTTGACTCAATTGCACATTACCAGAATTCATTCTATCAATAAACAAAATATGTACATATGTTAATCAACGTCCTTAAAAGGCTTTAAGCCAAAATATAATAATTACAGTGTAATTCGTCGTACTTTGTTTTGTAATTTTCAACTTCAGGTAGATCGCCATTTAAAATCACCTTCGACCCAAAGAATGAGTTTGCCACCCTCATTGCACCTATAGTAAGGTCGTGTAAGTCATTTGACAGGTGAAAAAAATTGGTGACAATATATATGTGTTTAGATGGTTAAAGGTTATAAAACTGTATTATGATGTAAAGTTGATAATGTCTACCCATATATTTCCTAGTTTTGCAGAATTGTAATATCAATATCAGCGGCAAAGAATTATCATTATTAGCAAAATACTTGTCCATTGTCTCTGCAAATTCACCCCATAAAGAGCAGTGGATTCTTCTTCCCCTGTAAGGTATAATGAAATAATTAAGTGCTTAAATATATAAGTAATAGCTTTAAAAAATGAGTTGATTGCCGTAAAACATCAAACAGAAAATAGAAGTGGACATCTTACTCAAGATCTTCTAATTTGAGATCAATGACCTTGTTCTTTCTTCCATTTTTCTCAGTCTCTCGTAGGTTATCCTTTTCAACTACATGTCCGATGACATCTACAAAAAAATACAATTTCAAACCAACTCAATTTTATAGGCATATTAAATACACACAATTGAATACATATACAATATATTTGGTGTGCTATGGTGCAAATACCAGTAATCTTATCTTCATCGGACGAAAGTAGTATGTCCTTGAATGACATAAAATCAAACACGTTCTTGGGCACCTTAGTTGCATTGACCTTTGTAAATTTGGTATTCCCCATCATGTTAAGCTTATACTTATGAGGTGTTAGTTTAAAAGTACCCTCGTTAAAACCAACCATGACATTCTCCAGGCGATAAGTTGAACCCTCTTCCACCATTGATTTGATCATCGGCACCAACGATTTTTGAACACTTGCATGGATCTTCCCGGCCTAAAGACAAAACAAAACACAATGATTAAACGGATAATAAAGACATAAATGGTATGTTTTGAATTTGAAGGTAACCAACTGAACTACAGTTAACAACAAACCTTCTCGTCGACCAGCAACATATTCATGAAAGTTACTTCGTTTGGATTACTCCTATCATGAGTACACCAGATATGAGCAACTCGCACAATCAGCTTTAGGTCCTTTTTGCCGCCAGATACAGCTGAAATGGGGGTGTAAGTGTTTGCCATTCTCTTAAAAAAATATTGGTTTCTAATTTTCAGAAGTGTTTATTATTATAGGTTTAATCTATTAGTTATTTATAGAGGCAATTCGCAGCAAACATCAAATATACAGTTGACAGAACACATTAATAAGGTGGGTGCATGGAGAAGTTCAATTGAGGGAGCCAATGCTAAAAGTTCATTAAATACACGTGGGCATGTTTAGAATGATAACTGACAGCATTGGTACCTTTAACATTCACTCATTAATGTAACAATAAGACATAGTGTACATTTGAATTTTTCAATGCACTATTAGCAGCATAATATGCAGGGTCACATTTACCTGTTTAAGCATGCTGATATAAGCATTTAATCATTGGTTCAACATGCTAATAACAACAAACAATACGTGCACTATTCCATACCATGTAATAAGCATGTTGATTATACCAATAAAATAAACATAATTAGAACTACCCATTGCACTACTATCCACAAAGCATGCAGAGTCACAAAAAAGATTACTTCAGTAATAACAATATGTTTACTGAATCGTTTCAGTAATAACAATATTAAAACCTCTCAAAGAAGAACAAAGGTGATAATAACAATAGTTTCTATAATTTGGGATTACTTCAGTAAAATCAATTTGAGTTAAATGAATTTCCAAGAAATCAAACCACATATCTAAACTCATCTTTGGAAAATTTGAGTTACTTAATTCATTATAAATATGACATTCATTTTTTTAAGTAACAAAAAAAATTTGTGCAAGTGCAGAGTCACTAATTGCGGCAAAGGCAAAGACCAAGACGCGGCAATTGCGGCAAGTTCATAACCGATAATTGCGGCAAAGATCAAGACGCGGCATATTTTCTAAGATTTTGATTTCCTAGTGCTACATATTTTATTAGTTCATAACCCGTAATTGCGGCAAAGACCAAGACGCGGCATGTTAGAATCTGAAGTGAAGTCCTTGAATGCATCTTCTGATACCATAATGCAGAAACTAATATTGTTGTGTGTATTAATTTACATTATTTAAATTAAATTATATCAGAATGCTAAAATATGATGAAGGATCTATGCAACAGGAATGCTGCATTTTGTTATCTAACTTGAAACTTCCATTATCGCATGTGCAAAGATCTGTTCCTCTACTGGTTTGAAGGCATATGTATGAACTTTGACAGGTAAATAAGGATTGGCAGGATGAACAAAGGAACTGTTACTGTGGCAATTTTTTTTAATCACTGGTTCAGCATTGGAAAGTTCATAACTCATAATTGGGTCAAAGACCAAGACGCGGCATGTTAGTATCCATGGTTTAAATGTTATACTGGGCTAAATGTTATACTGTTTCTCTTTCAAAAGGCCAAAATGCTTCTTTCATAGCAAAATAAAATAGTCCAAAAAAACCAGCTCTTACAATTGTTCAACTTGAAAGAAGAATTCAACTTAACCAAGAAAGAAAAAAAAAAGAATACAACCAAAAGATAGCAATACAACATAAGACAACAACTACATTCAAAACACAGATGGGCGCTTGATTTTAAAGTAGAGTGTGTCATTGTTCCCAGCCCTTGGAGCACCGATCTTGATACTTGCACCTATTGGAATTTTGCGTGCATCAACCATACGCTTCCACCCCCCCTCCAATTTTGATGTGGTTATGTGGTCGTTTGCCGAACACGGTGATACAGTTCCACTTGTTTCCACAATCATCAATCAACACGAAAGAAGTAGTCTTCCTCCCCAATGTCATAGCACAAAAACCTTCATAAAATAACATCTGCATAATCAAGAAACACAGGTTAAACCAATATCATACAACCATATATATGTTGGTAAATGGATAATGACGAATTGTGTTACCAAAAATCTAGATTTGACATCGTATTTCGTTAAGTCTTTCTCATAAGTAAGCGAGAAATTCATCTCGTCGTGATGAAATGTTAAAATTTCGGTTGTGACAGGTACACCATCATCGACAAACGCATGAACAATTGATCTCTCTATTTCAAACTTCATAGGAGGAACAAAATACGGAGGATCGACAACACGACCCCACCTGTTGAGGACATTAATCCCAAACTGACCTAATCCTGTAAACACCATGGTCACCCATCCACCCAAACGAACATCGTAGAAGTCACGAATTGCACTAAAGCCTGTTGTTAAGTATACATTTCCGTTGATCTTTTCAACCAACACCTCAAATTGGTTATTGTTTGGATCGACCAGCCTAGCGAAATGTCCAAGTTGCTCACCAAAATCAGTGACAAACATTTTGGGCAGCATGATAGCGCCCTGCATAATAATAAGAGAATTACAAACAGTTAACACATTGATTCGAATTCAGTTCTGAAAAAAAAATTATGATGAAGCATACTTACATCCCTAACATGAAACTCGATGCAAATCGTTCGGTATTGAAGTCGCAAATCATTCACAATTTTGTCCAAATCAGTGATTGGATTTGCATCCAATGGAGCTGCGCAAAAGAACACCAAGCAACTCATTAGAACAAAGGTGTTGCATTTAAATAGGATTAGATCGATTAGAAAAGAAACTGTAGCAAAATCCGGTAAGATTAACCATACCTCTCAAACAATGCAATGCCAAGATGGTTTCAACATCAAATCCCGCCATCAATAAAAAGTTCAAAATGTGTGGATGATTGTTGTAGGCTACAAATGGATGTGCACAATGCTATTTATACATGGCAGATAACCAAAAGGAATTTATAATTAAAATACAGCTGCAGAAGCCCAATAGATATGTGTATGCAAATGTGACTCTTCATATAATAGGGTGTATTTATTTATGATGCTTATACGTTTGAGGGTAGTTGGCAGCCAAGGCCAAAATTAAAGCAAGTTTGGGAGGGAAAACCCTTAGCAATTAGGGTTTAATGACAGCTGGCAGGTTTTGCTTTTATAATAAGGGATTGAAAAACACAAACCAATCTCATTTTGCCACTTGACCTTTATTTTATCTTTAAAACTTTTTTAAAAAACCAATAAAAAACACAAAACAAATCAACCGTCATTTTTACCCCGAACTACGAGGTTTTGATCCCTCACGGGTACGTAGGCAAAGGACTTTGTCCTTCCAAATCATAAAAAATATAAAAAAAAAACATTTCCTTTTCTCACTACTTTAATTCTGTCTCTTAAAAAATAAGCAAGTTATAGCCAAAATAAATAAATAAAATCAAGAGGTTCTCGTAGAGTACTACGAACGTTTAGGGTGCTAACACCTTCCCTAAACGTAACTAACCCCCGAACCCTAATCTTTAAAAATGTGGTAATTTAGAACTTTTTTCCACTTTTCTTTTAAAAATTAAAAGTTCAGCCGTGAAGTAAAATTAGTGAGTCAACGCTAATCAATAGCTTGATCTCCGAAAATCACGCGACACCGGTGGATCGAAAACCTGAAAAGGTGGTCCAGACAAAAATCAGGGACATACAAAAAGAACATATTCCCGGTGGACTGAAAACCCGAAAGGGCGGTCCAGGCAAAGGTTAGGGATTCAAAAAAAAAAGGAAAAACAAAAGATAAGCATGACCACAGAAGCACCAGTTCTTCTGCCAGGTTTTTGGATTAGCACGCTTTCCCCAGGAAGTGTTTATTCCCCATCAGTTGTTGCGTATGTCGGGCTTTACCCCATCAATGATTTGATATGTCCCCAATGGCATCATCCCCAATGAAGATTGCCGAGTGTTTGTTTTGAGACGTCGGTCCACTTTCCATTTTACTTGTTCAAACTTGCCCTGTCAAATCCATCAGTTATACAATCACACAAGTCAATCCTTCATACAGTCATACAAGTCATATTATCATGCATGCATTCACACATTCATGCATATACACATTCATGCATATACAACATAAAGACAATATCATTCATACATGGTTGCATTAATTACCCTGAGTCTTGCTTTAACTATCTTTTCACATTAATCAATCATGAACAGTTGGTAACCCTCTTTTTCCCCCAAGTGTCATTCCCAGTGTGTCTGGTCCAGAGATGTCACCCTCTTTATGCCAAGTGGCAGTTCTTTAACGAACAGCTTGTGCATCCTTTATTTTGTCCTTTCGCCAAGTGGCAGTTCTTTAACAAACAGCTTGTGCATCCTTTATTTTTGTCCTTTTGCTAAGTGACAGTTCTTTAACGAACAACTTGTGCATCCTTTATTTTGTTCTTTTGCCAAGTGGCAGTTCAAACGAACAGCTTGTGCATCCTTTATTTTGTCCTCTTGCCAAGTGGCAGTTCTTTAACGAACAGCTTGTGCATCATTTATCTTTGTTTCTTGTCGTCAGTGGCTAGTTTGGCAACATCCCGAACAGCTGACATTTATCTTTGTTTCTTGTCGTCAGTGGCTAGTTCGGCAAAATCTCGAACAGCTATCTTTGTTTCTTGTCGTCAGTGGCTAGTTTGGCAACATCTCGAACAGCTGACATTTATATTTGTCTCTTGTCTTTAATGGCTAGTTCGGCAACATCCCGAACAGCTGACATTTATATTTGTTTCTTGTCGTCAGTGGCTAGTTCGGCAACATCCCGAACAGCTGACATTTATCTTTGTTTCTTGTCGTCAGTGGCTAGTTCGGCAACATCCCGAACAGCTGACATTTATCTTTGTTTCTTGTCGTCGGTGGCTAGTTCGGCAAAATCCCGAACAACTGACATTTATCTTTGTTTCTTGTCGTCAGTGGCTAGTTCGGCAATATCCCGAACAGCTGACATTTATCTTTGTTTCTTGTCGTTAGTGGCTAGTTCGGCATTATCCCGAACAGCTGACATTTATCTTTGTTTCTTGCCGTCAGTGGCTAGTTCGGCAACATCCCGAACTGCTGACATTTATCTTTGTTTCTTGTCGTCAGTGGCTGGTTCGGTTGCATCCCGAACAGCTGGCATTTACATTTTACCTTCATTAAGCTACCCTCACAACGGTAGTAGGTAAAATATTTTTTTGGTCTTCATTAAGCTATCCTTACAACGATAGTAGACCATGTCTTTTCCTTTACACTTTACCTTCATTAAGCTACCCTCACAACGATAGTAGGTAAAATATTTTTTCGGTCTTCATTAAGCTATCCTTACAACTATAGTAGACCATGTTTTTTCCTTTGCATTTTACCTTCATTAAGCTACCCCCACAACGGTAGTAGGTAAAATATTTTACCTGTCTTCATTAAGCCATCCGCACACCGATAGTAGGCAAGGTCTTTTCTTTTTTTATATTACCTTTTTTAAGCTATCAATACACGATAGTAGGTAATACATGTCATCTGTCTTCTTTAAACTATCATCTTTGTTGATAGTAAACAATGTCTCCTTCTTTTACCTTATTTAAGTTATCATTTACACGATAGTAGGTAACGTCGGTCTTTGTCTTTGTTAGGCTATTGTTCTGAATCCTGAAGGTGAGAAAAACACACACACAAGAAGGGGGGGGGGTTGAATTGTGTGACTCAAAAACTAGGTTCTTTTCCTTTTCAAAATTTAAGGTTAAGTTCAGAAGCTGATATGAATCAGTTCTGAACTATTATCAAGAGTATTGCAGCGGTTTCAATAATGAAAAGAGAAAGGTAAAGAGAGACACACAAAAATTATACTGGTTCCTTCTCAATGTGAGAAGTAGTCCAGTCCCCTTGTTTTCCACCAAGAGAGTTTCACTATAATCAGAAGATTACACTTGCTCAACCACAAAGGAAGAGACTTCCAGTTGCTTAACCACCAAGGAAGAGGCTTCTAATGCTCAACCACAAAGGAAGAGGCTTCCAATGCTCGAGACACTAAGTCAAGAGACTTCCCAATGCTCAAGACACTAAGTCAAGAGACTTCTGACTCAGACCACAAAGGAATGAGGTTACAAATGCTCAATATACAGACTGAGACTTTAGGGACCAAACTGGTTTACAAATAAATGAGTTTGGGTTGAACACTTGATAAAATATCAGAGGTGTTCTCTTAATACAACACAGGTTAAGACTCTTAACCTTAAGAAATTCTAAGTTACAAAGACTAAAGAATTTCTAAGAGATTTTGAACTTGTGAGATTTTACAGCAGAAAACAGAGCACAGGTTCAGCAATTTGTTTTAAGAGTCTTAGACAAAATTCTTCTTCAAATCTTCTTCCTTTTATAGAGGAAATAGAGCTGTTGAAGATTTGCTTGATTTGAGGAAAGAGCCGTTGCAAGTTGAGCTAGGATAGACTGAAAATGTGTGCTGTGCTTTTTGCAGAAAACAGAGCAACAGCCATTTTTGAACTTGCCTACCTTAAAAGCTGGGGAATGTTTGGGTCAGGGAGACAACTGTTCCATTGGGTTTTCCTGACACATCCAGGCATTAAATGCGCACAGTACCAGTCACTTTTCATGCCACATCAGCCTTCAGAAGCTTCTGTGTGAACAGTGCATCAGAAGCACTCCTTCAGACTCGGACTTCAGAAGCAGGTCTTCAGACGTTGACTTCCTTCAGAAGCTGCCTTCAGACGCAGTCTTCAGACTCTCACTTCAGGAGCACTACTTCAGGAACACTTTTCCAACTTTGCAACTTGCTTCTTAGCTTTCCTTTCTTGCTCTAAGCTTGTTCTTTCATAACCATTATTAGTTTCCAATCAATAAACACGTGGTTCTGAAATCACTTAAACAAAGCATTAGCAAATAACCAATTTTCTATTTAACACTTTGTTATCATCAAAACCATAAAGAGAGATATGTTTACACATAATGTTTCAACAATCTCCCCCTTAATTCATAAGAGAGTTGTTAAACACATTTTGTTCCAACAATCTCCCCCTTTTTGATGATGACAAACATAAGTATTAAATCAGAAAATTGTTGTTAACTTAATTAACAAGTTAACTGCATGGTCTGAGGTTTGTAAGCTCCCCCTGAGTTAGATCCATGTTAATTAAGTTCAGTTTAAATCACAAATGTTAAAATTTTAGAATTGTTGTTAAGTTTAATTAACAATCTGACTTCAGGAGAGGTTTGTAAGCTCCCCCTAGGTCTGACAATCCTCAAGGTTAGGTTTGTAAGCTCCCCTTGACTCTTATCCATGTTAATTAAACTCAACTTAAAACAATAAAGTGAAATTAACACTCAGAATTGTAAATAACTTGATGACTTCAGGTTCTGAGGTTTGTAAGCTCTCCCCCTAAGTCTGATAATCCACAGGATGAGTTTTGTAAGCTCCCTGAGTCTTATCCAAGTTATTTTAAATTCATTTTAACTCACTAAGAGTTATGTATCTCACAAAATTAAAATTCAGAGGCTAAGAGTTAGAAACAGTTCTCATAAGTTAAGTTCAATCAGTATCAGAGCTTTAACTTATGTTCAGAGCCTCAGGCTTTAATACCTTTTACTCCCCTTTCATAAGTCAATATATTGACAGAATTTAACTTATATTGTGAGCTCAGGTGCTTTGCTTTACTTACTCCCCCTTTTGTCATAAACAAAAAGTTTTTTAAAAGAGTTTGAAAACATGTGTATCAGAGCATTTTAATCTCCCCCTTTTTAAAAAGAGTTTGAAAGCATTTCAAAAAGGTTCAGAATTGGGGGGGGGGGTTGAAAAACATGTGAGATATTTATGCAATCATATGGATAATCAAGCAGCAAAGATAATCATCAGAGCATACTTGATTTTCAATGAGTATATGACATTGCATTGAAAATAGAATGTTGTTCAGAAGCAGAAACAGTTCAGAGCTTCTGATCAGAGCATTCTGTGTTCAGACATGGGTTGTTCAGTACAAATGGTTCAGTATCAGAGCAAAAACACACAAGAAGGTATCAGAGCAGGTCTAACTCATTTTAAAAGCAAAATAGTTCAGATCATAGACCAACTGAAAGGTTATATCAGAGCCGGATACCAAAAGACAGTTTTAATACTGCTGAACTTATATCAGAACTTGATACCAAAATATAAAGGTTTATCTCAGAGTCTGATACCAAATTAAAACATTTCTAAAAACTGAACATGTCTGATACACTTTGGGCATTTGAGAAATGTGTCTGTGCTAAACAGTTTAAAAACAGACTGATACCAACTGAAAATTGTTTGTCAAGCAATTTTAACATTGAATATCAGAGCAGAAAATCACATTTTTAAATTGATGACTTTGGGAGGATTAGAGTATAAACTTTCAAAGCTTTAATCATCATTGCCCAGGGTTATACTTATCAGATTCTGACCAAACATTAGATTACTATCAGATTCAGAAGTCAGAAAATCCAGGTTCTGATCCTTCAGACTCTTAAGTTTTTCAGGCTTAACTTTATTCAGACTCTCAGAACCTGAGTGTCTGATAAGTTTTAGCTTATGATAAACTTAGAATCAAGGATTTCATTCAGATTCAAGCACATTTTCAAGAGATAAAGTGCATGTTCAGATTCTTCTTAATAAAATTGAATCTTTCTTCTGTTAGGGGTTTTGTGAATATGTCAGCCCATTGATGATCACTATCAATGAACTAAATATCTAAAACACCCTTCTGAACATAATCTCTTATAAAATGATGTTTAATTTCTATGTGCTTGGCTCTAGAATGCAGAATTGGATTTTTAGACAGACATATTGCAGCAGTGTTATCACAATAAATTGGAATATTATCTGCATGAATCTGATAATCCTCTAATTGATGTTTCATCCAGAGCAGTTGTGTGCTACAACTTGCAGCTGAGATGTATTCTGCTTCTGCTGTGGACAAAGCAATAGTTGCTTGTCTCTTGCTGGCCCAGGATATCAGATTCTCACCAAAAAACTGACAGTTTCCACTGGTGGATTTTCTTTCAATCCTGTCCCCAGCATAGTCAGCATCACAGAATCCAACTAGCTTATAATTCAGAGATTTCTTATACAGAAGTCCCAAATTAGTTGTTCCTTTCAGATACCTAAAGATTCTCTTGACAGCAATCATATGAGATTCTCTAGGATCTGACTGGAATCTAGCACACAGACATACACTAAATAAAATATCTGGCCTAGAAGCAGTTAAGTATAGGAGAGAACCTATCATACCTCTGTACAGCTTCTGATCTACTTTAGAGCCATTGTTCTCTTTGCTTAAGGTGCAGGTGGGATGCATTGGTGTTGTCATCAGCTTGCAATCATCCAGCTGGAACTTCTTCAGAAGCTCCTTAGTGTATTTGGACTGATGAACATACACACCATCTTTGCATTGGTTGATTTGAATTCCCAAGAAGAATTTCAGCTCACCCATCATGCTCATTTCAAATTCATCCTGCATTAACTTTGAAAATTCTTTGCAAAGGGAGGCATTAGTAGAACCAAATATGATATCATCCACATTTATTTGCATAATTAAGATTTCTTTCTTAACAGTTTTCCTAAAAAGTGTATTGTCAACCTGACCTCTTACAAAACCATTTTTAATTAAGAAGTTGCTTAGTCTTTCATACCAAGCTCTGGGAGCTTGTTTCAGACCATACAAAGACTTCTTAAGTTTAAAAACATGATTTGGATATTTAACATCTTCAAAACCAGGAGGTTGTTTTACATACACTTCTTCAGAAATTACACCATTTAAGAAAGCACTCTTAACATCTATTTGATATAAGATGATATCATGATTAATAGCATAGGAAAGAAGTAACCTGATTGCTTCCAGTCTTGCAACTGGAGCAAAAGTTTCTGTGTAATCAATTCCTTCTTGTTGGCTGTACCCTTGAGCTACTAATCTAGCCTTGTTTCTGATTACTTCTCCTTGTTCATTGAGCTTGTTCCTGAACACCCATTTTGTTCCAATGATGTTCTTATGATCAGGTCTTGCAACAAGATCCCAGACATCATTCCTCTGAAACTGGTTCAGTTCTTCTTGCATTGCTACAATCCAGCCATCATGAGCAAGTGCTTCATCAGCAGTTGTGGGCTCAATCATGGATAGCAGGCCAAGCATAGACTCATTCTGAGTGAATGCTGATCTAGTCTTTATTGGACTGCTCTTGTTTCCAATGATCAACTCCTCAGGATGTGAAGACTTGTATTTGAATGAGGTTCTAGGTGGATTAGCTTCTGAAGAACCAACAAGGATGTGTTCAGAACCATGCTGGTCTTGGTTTGCTTCAAGAGTAGTGTCAATATCAGAGAGTTTCTCAGATTCTGCATTGTTTTCAGCTTCTGAACCTTCTTCAGAACCTGAACTGGGTTCAGCTTCTGATGGTTCCTCTGAGATTCTGACATCTGCAAAACTCTCAACCAGCTCTGGTATTTCATTACCAGGCTTCTTATCATCAAACCTAATATGTATAGCTTCTTCAACAACATGTGTTTCAGAATTATACACCCTGTACGCCTTAGATCTCTCTGAGTAACCTAAAAAGGTACCCTTTTGAGCCTTGGCATCAAATTTCTTTAGGTAGATTTTATTGTTTAGTATGTAACAAGTACAACCAAACTGATGAAAATAAGAAATACTTGGTTTTCTTCCTTTAAACAGTTCATATGCTGTTTTATTCAGAATAGGTCTGATATAGATCCTGTTCTGAATATAACATGCTGTGTTTACAGCTTCTGCCCAAAAGTACTTAGCAATTTTGGATTCATGGATCATGGTTCTTGCCATTTCTTGTAAAGATCTGTTCTTTCTCTCTACAACTCCAATTTGTTGTGGAGTTCTAGGAGATGAGAACTCATGGATAATTCCATGATCTTCACAAAAATTTTCAAAAGGTTCATTTTCAAATTCCCCACCATGATCACTTCTGATCTTTAAAATTTTCAAATCAGTTTCATTTTGTACTTGTTTGCAGAATTTGAAAAACACATCATATGTTTCATGTTTAGTTCTAAGGAATTTAACCCAAGTCCACCTGCTGTAATCATCAACAATAACAAGTCCATACTTCTTCCCTTTGATTGAAGTTGTTACAACAGGACCAAATAAATCAACGTGAAGGAGTTCTAAAGTTTTTGAGGTGGAAACAATGTTCTTAGATTTAAAAGAAGTTTTAGAAAATTTTCCAATTTGGCATGCTGAACACAGAGCATCTGAGTGATAATCAATGATGGGTAAGCCTCTGATCAGCTGTAACTTGCTAAGCTTAGAGATGAGTCTCCAGTTAGCATGTCCCAGCCTTTTGTGCCATACCCATTTCTCATCACTCACAGACAGAAGGCAAACTACCTTCTGCTGAACCAATTCAGAAAAATTTATTTTATAAACATTGTTTTTCCTGCTGCCTCTGAACACTACAGACTTATTTTCATTGTTAATTACAGTGCATGTGTTCTTATTAAACAGGACTTCATAATTACTATCACATAATTGACTTATGCTAAGTAAATTGTGTCTCAGTCCATCTACCAGCCAAACCTTATCAATGTACAGGGAAGAATTACCTATCTTACCAGTACCAATGATCTTTCCTTTCTGACTTCCTCCAAACCCCACAGTTCCTCCCTCTTTCAGAGTTAGGGTTTGGAACATAGACTTGTCCCCTGTCATATGATGCGAGCATCCACTGTCCAGGTACCAGGACCTTTCCTTTTCTTTGGATGTTAAGCATATCTGCAATTGAAATGATCTCAGACTTAGGTATCCTTTGGGGTTAGTCCTGAAAGGTTTTGGCTTTTTAAACTTGTATCTGAAGTTATGATATTCAGACTTGTTCTGATACTTTGGATATGAACCCTTGTATCTTGAATAAGTATGAGTTTCAGAACCTGAGTTCTTCAGAACCTGAGTTCTCAAGGGTTTGGACTCAGATTTCTTCAGAACCTGAGACTTGAAGGTCTTTGGTTCTGATTTGTTTAGAGTCTGACCCTTTGAGTGCTTTGGTTCTGATTTCCTCAGAATTCTAATTGTGTTAGCTTCAGGCACAAGGCAAGCTTCAGTTTTGCCTTTCTTAAAACACTTAGAAGCAGAAAACTGATTGGTTTGCTTTTGCTTGCTTTGCATAACATTCTGAGGTTGAGAATGTTTTATATTGACTGGTTTAATAGGTTTTGAAGTTTTAATAAACCCAGTCTTTGAAAAATTTTAATTTGACTTATTCAGATTCTGAGACTTACTAGTTCCAGGTTCTGAACACTTCAGATTCTGAACATTTTCAGGTTCAGAGTCTGATTTTCTCTTACTCTTAGGCTTAGGACCTTTTGGCTTAGATTTAGGCAAGGTTTTAACATCTGCCTTCATCTTATCCTTAGGTTCAGAAGCTTCAGAGTCTGAGCTGTTCAGAACTTCAGATTCAGTCTCAGTTTCTGACATTTTCAACTTCTCAGAGTTATCAGAAGCAGGCACAAAGCATATACCATTGCCTTTTAAAATATTTTCAGAACAGGAAGGTGAGTTTAATTCATTTGAAGGTTTGAATGAATCATAGCCAATGCCTTCACCTTTGTTTCTGATCATATTATACATCATAGAGGCAATTTTAGTTCTATTGAATCCAGTTAAGATGAAATCCTGAAGAGCTATTTCATGTTCATTTGGAACCTCTTCAGATTTCTTATGAGCCTCTTTCCTGAGTTCTTCAACTTCTTCATCATATTCAAATATTTGATTCTGAAGTTTAAGATTTTCCTCAGACAGCAAGTTAGTTTTATTTTTCAAAGCTTTTATTTCTCCTAACTTGCTTTTGAGATGGCTCATAAGATCTTTAACTGTTTCAATTCAATCAGATCTAAAGAGTTCAGAATATACCTCATCTTCTTCTTCAGAATCTGAGCATGATTCTACATCAGAAGATGCAGTTGCCATCAGGGCCAGGTTTGCTTCTTCTTCATCAGATTCTGACTCATTGTCCAGATCATCCCATGTTGCCATGAGACTCTTTTTAAGCTTGTTTCTGAAACTGCTGGACTTTGAGCTGGACTTCTTTGCTTTCTCTTTAGACTTTTCCTTCTGAAGATCAGGACAGTCAGCAATGAAGTGCCCAGGCTTCTTGCAGTTGTAGCAGTTTTCCTTCTGGTTATCCCTCTTTGAACCAGATCCTCTAAAGTTGCTGCTTCTGTTAGAGAATTTTTTTCTTTCTGTTCATTAGATACTGAATCCTCTTAGAAAGCATTGCAAGCTCATCAGCATCTGAATCTTCATCAGAATTTCCCTCAGGAAATTCTTCTTCAGATTCAATAGCTTTCAAAGCTTTAGCAGGCTTTCTTTTAGATTTCAAAGCTAATGACTTTGATTCTCTAACAGACTCATCCTCATTGAGTCCCAGTTCATGCACCTTGAGGGAGCTTATCAGATCCTCAATACTTAAAGTATTCAGATCCTTAGCTTTCTCAATAGCAGTCACTTTAGGTCTCCATTTGGATGGCAGAATTCTTAAGAGTTTATTCACATGATCAGCTGTGGTATAACTCTTCTTCAGAATCTGAAGTCCAGAAACCAGAGTCTGAAATCTTGAGAACATTGTCTCAATATTTTCATCCTCTTTCATTCTGAACAGTTCATATTGCTGAACAAGAATGTTTGCCTTAGCTTCTCTAACCTTTTTGTTACCTTCATAGTTAGAGCAGAGGGATGTGAAGATGGCCTTTGCTGTGGACTTGTAACTCAGCTTCTGATACTCAGAGTGAGGTAGGGAATCCACAATGATTCCTCTCACATTGTGATGCTTTCTATATATCTTTCTTTCTGCATCACTCAGAGCTCTTCTGTTGACAGCAACACCTTCTTCATCAACTCGAATTGTGATTCCATCTTCTATGATGTCCCATAGTGAATCATCAATCCCAATAATATGACTGTACATTTTACTCTTCCACCAAGAGAATTTTTCTGGGTCACCAGTAAACATAGGGGGTTTATTGTGTGACCTAGACTTTCTATCATCAGTACCATAGTCATATTGAACAGAAGTATGTCTAGGAGGAGGTGGAGGAGGAGGAGGTGAATCTCCATTATCAGACATGTTTTTATCAGGATCAAGACTGACACACTGTTAAGTGTTAATATCAGAACCGGAGCTCTGATACCAACTGAAGGTGAGAAAAACACACACACAAGAAGGGGGGTTGAATTGTGTGACTCAAAAACTAGGTTCTTTTCCTTTTCAAAACTTAAGGTTAAGTTCAGAAGCTGATATGAATCAGTTCTGAACTATTATCAAGAGTATTGCAGCGGTTTCAATAATGAAAAGAGAAAGGTAAAGAGAGACACACAAAAATTATACTGGTTCCTTCTCAATGTGAGAAGTAGTCCAGTCCCCTTGTTTTCCAACAAGAGAGTTTCACTATAATCAGAAGATTACACTTGCTCAACCACAAAGGAAGACACTTCCAGTTGCTCAACCACCAAGGAAGAGGCTGCTAATGCTCAACCACAAAGGAAGAGGCTTCCAATGCTCAAGACACCAAGTCAAGAGACTTCCCAATGCTCAAGACACTAAGTCAAGAGACTTCTGACTCAGACCACAAAGGAATGAGGTTACAAATGCTCAGTATACAGACTGAGACTTTAGGGACCAAACTGGTTTACAAATAAATGAGTTTGGGTTGAACACTTGATAAAATATCAGAGGTGTTCTCTTAATACAACACATGTTAAGACTCTTAACCTTAAGAAATTCTAAGTTACAAAGACTAAAGAATTTCTAAGAGATTTTGAACTTGTGAGATTTTACAGCAGAAAACAGAGCACAGGTTCAGCAATTTGTTTCAAGAGTCTTAGACAAAATTCTTCTTCAAATCTTCTTCCTTTTATAGAAGATTTGCTTGATTTGAGGAAAGAGCCGTTGCAAGTTGAGCTAGGATAGACTGAAAATGTGTGCTGTGCTTTTTGCAGAAAATAGAGCAGCAGCCATTTTTGAACTTGCCTACCTTAAAAGCTGGGGGAATGTTTGGGTCAGGGAGACAACTGTTCCATTGGGTTGTCCTGACACATCCAGGCATTAAATGCGCACAGTACCAGTCACTTTTCATGCCACATCAGCCTTCAGAAGCTTCTGTGTGAACAGTGCATCAGAAGCACTCCTTCAGACTCAGACTTCAGAAGCAGGTCTTCAGACGTTGACTTTCGTTGACTTCCTTCAGAAGCTGCCTTCAGACGCAGTCTTCAGACTCTCACTTCAGGAGCACTACTTTAGGAGCACTTTTCCAGCTTTGCAACTTGCTTCTTAGCTTTCCTTTCTTGCTCTAAGCTTGTTCTTTCATAACCATTATTAGTTTCCAATCAATAAACACGTGGTTCTGAAATCACTTAAACAAAGCATTAGCAAATAACCAATTTTATATTTAACACTTTGTTATCATCAAAACCATAAAGAGAGATATGTTTACACATAATGTTTCAACAATCTCCCCCTTAATTCATAAGAGAGTTGTTAAACACATTTTGTTCCAACATTCTCATCAGTTCTTGTCTTCTGCTTCAGAATTTCTTAAATTGTTTGGTCAGCATCACAAGAGCTTCTGATGAGGTTTCATCATCCACACTTTCAGCATCTTGCTACAAATGCAAACCTTTCCCCTTCTTATCAGTCCTGCTTATTTCAAAGTTTGAAGAGACCCAATCAATTCCTCAACCTTAATGTTGGAGATGTCATGTGCTTCTTCAATTGCAGTCACCTTCATATCAAACCTCTTGGGGTAGGGATCTGAGAATTTTCCTTACAAGCTTCTCATCTGATACTTTTTCTCCAAGTGATTCAAAGAGTTAGCCATGTCCAGAATGTTCATGTAAAAGCCTTGTATGTTCTTATCCTCCAACATTCTGAGGATTTTCAAATTTTGTGGTCAGAAGCTGAAGTCTGGACAGTTTTACATTTGATGTGCCTTCATGAGTAGTCTTGAGAATTTCTCAACCATCCTAGCCACAGTGCACTGCTTGATCATTCCTGAACATATTCTTGTCCACTCCATTGAATATAGCATTCAAGGCTTTGGAATTTGCATGTGACAAAGCATCTTCATCATTGGTCCAATCTTCCTCTGGCTTCAAAACAGCTGTCTTATTACCATCTTTGTCAGTCACAACAGGATGTTCTCAACCTTTCAGAACAACATTCCAGGTATTGCTATCAATATATTTTAGGGAAAGCACTCATACGAGATTTCCAATCATCATAGTTGGTCCCATCCAGCAAAGGTGGTATGTAACAAATCCCCCTTCTTTCTCCATAAAGCTAGAAAATATCTCCCTGGAGCTCACCTAAAAACAAGCAGGGTGCCTGCTCTGATGCCAATTTGAAATTCTAGGCAGGTCTGGTTCTAAACCGGTAAAACAGAGCCAAAACAGAGCAAAGAAAATCAGAGGTTTAGAAGCAGAAAATTAAAGTGCATAAAGGTAAAAGAACACAATGAATTTGTTAACCAGTTCGGTTGCAAACTTCACCTACTCTGGGAGATACCAATCCAGGAAGGAAATCCACTAAGTAGTATTAATTCTAAGACTCAACTCACAGCCCCCTATTTTTCAAGCCTTATCACTTAATCACTACCCGTATAGACTTCTACCTAGGAACCCCTAGATATAAGAACCCACTTACTTCCTAATCACGTAATCACAGCCCAGTGATTATCAGACTCAACAAAAAGAAACAAATTGAAGACACTCTTCAAAAACAGAAAAACATTCACTTGTGCTTAAAAGCTTTAAGTGATTAACAACTCTAAACAAAACAATCCAACTCTAACAAATGAGTGGTACACAAAGACAAAACACTAAGCTTAACAGACTCAAAAACACTAAAAACTCTAAAACTCTAATTTCTGGTTTTTGATTCGTAAATTCTTCAAAGCAGCACGTCCTCCTTATATAGGCTTCAACAACTCTCATAATTCTGAACACAATCATTCTTAAAGATATGATTCTGAAATATTATAGAAGCTCATAGAAGAAACATATTTCTGAATAATATTTTGCAAAGATACTTTGAAAATATATTCATCAATAAACACGAAGCCAATCTTCAATGAGATCTTCACACAAAATTATCAACCTTCTGGAAACTTCAGCCTGGATAAATCTTCAACAAATCTTCAAAAGATACGCAGCAAGAATTAACCTAAAAGGAATGCAGAAAATCAGCTTCTGAAAGACAGCTTCTGAAGGTCAACAGAAGTCAACGTCTGAACAGTGCGTCTGAAGACCTGTTCAGCGTCTGAAGGCCATTCTGGTCTGAAGGTCATTTCTGCGTCTGAAGGCCAGTTCTGAGTCTGAAGGCCATTCCAGCTTTTGATGAACAGTAAATCCAGTTTTTCAGCTTCTGATACTTCTCAAAACCAATTCCCAGCTTCTGAAGACACAAATTAACATCTGAGGACGCTTTGCTTGTACAATATGATTTTAGCAAACATTTAGCCAACCTTAAATAACCAACACATGCCTTTTGCCCCATTTGTTGGAGTAAATCATCACGGTCGATATGTGTTGTTGGGATGTGCTTTATTGTCGAACGAGGATACTAAGACCTTTACTTGGTTGTTCCAAACATGGTTAGAATGCATGCATGGACGAGCTCCAAATGCCATAATTACTGATCAAGACAGAGCCATAAAAAATGCAATTGAGGTTGTTTTCCCAAAAGCTCGTCATCGATGGTGTTTGTGGCATATAATGAAAAAGGTTCTAGAAAAGCTAGGTAGACACTCTGATTATGAGTCTATGAAAACACTTTTGCATGATGTTGTATATGATTCTTTGAGTAAAAGTGATTTCATGGAAAAGTGGGAAAAAATGATTGAAGATTTTGAACTTCATGATAATGAATGGTTGAAGGGATATTTGATGAAAGAAATCGTCGGGTTTCTGCATATGTGAGAGACACATTTTGGGCGGGAATGTCAACGACTCAAGGAAGTGAAAGTATGAACTCATTTTTTGATGGCTATGTAACTTTGTCATACCCCATTTTTTTGACTTATATTTTTATGGGGTGTTATATTTTTATTACCTTTTATTATTGCTATAATATTTATATCATCATCATTTATCCTTAATATTATTATTGTTATGTTATTTTATTTTCCTTTAATAACATCATTATTATTTTATTACTATTAGTTTTATCTTTTAATGTATTAAGTTTTATTTACAATCATCATTTTCATTGTCATTACTATTTTTATTCATTATCATTGTCCTTTGCATTTTTATCATTATTATTATTATTATATATTATTATTTATTCCCCATTTTACCTTTTATTTTTTTAATACAAAAATTAAAAAAAGTGGAGTTCGCAGTGCGAACTCACCTTCGCACTTGCGACCTCTGCGAAAATTCTGCAGATTTTATATAGTTGTTTATCTTTTTTGCTTTCAACTACAATTATCATTAGTAGCATTATTACTTGCATTCTTGTTATTTTGTGACTGATTTGGTGCAGCAAGCAAGATTTAATGTGTGACATTAAAGGTAAAGGAAAGAAGAACTTTCTTCCAACCTCTCATGTGATCAAACAAATTGGCTATCCTTTGTCAGTTTTTGTCCCCACAAATTGACCCCTCACCCAACCTAAACATGCCAGCCAGCTGCTTGATCCATTTCCTTCCCTTTTTCCCTGCCAAAACCAGTCAATCCCAAGTGGTTTTTTGTTGCAAAAAAGCTGTGTGACATACCCTGTTTTGAGCTGGATTTCTCCTCCCACACATAAGCCCACATGCTGGTTTTGATTCCCCCAATCTCCTTGTACATGGCAGTACACGTTTTGATTGTTTGACCTTCCAAGATTGCAAGGATTGATCCCAAGAATCATCCCTTTTGCAGCTGCCCTGTTTTACAGTTTTTACCATCATTACCTTCTAGAATCAATGGCATTTGTGGCTGAGATCAGTCAAGGACCTTGCCCCTTGGCACAAGGCAAAGCAATTCCTATCCATTAGCATTAAATGCAAAGTGATCTAGCCTGAGTTTAGCTCAATGATCAGCTAGTGTTTTAGGATTTTATTCATCATTGTTCATCATTGCAAAGATTTGCATTTATGCCTATAAAAGGAAGAGCAAGGCAATAAGGATCACACACAATTGAACACATTAAAAACCAGTGAGAAACAGACCAATCCAGAGAGCTAACACACACGAAATTCACACCAAAAATCCCTTGCATTGCAACACAAAATCAGTCCATCACAAACACTTTGAACCTTGTTCATAACCTTTCACAAAGCAAGCAAGCCACTTCCAGTCTTGTTCAAGCATTGCTAGGAGTTCTGTAAGTCTCCTATAACCTTTCTTTTCTATTGTATTTGCTGTTTGCATATCTTGCTTTGTCCAATTTTGTTTTGTGAACCAAAACCTCCTTTGAACCTCAAAAAGGACCTCAAAGGGGCCAAGCTTTTAAAACTGTGTTTTTCTACCCTTTTTCTTCCTTTTTGTCAAGTTTCTTAACCTCCTTTAGGTTTCTGAATCTTGCTTAGAAGCAGTTTCTGAACTTCTGTTCAGAAACAGCTTCTGAGTTAAGAAATTCGCATAACTTCGCCCGAGCCAAGCCTTGCTCGCACTGCAAACACACCAGGAACCTGACTTCGCAGAGCCAAGTCTGGTTGCTCTGCGAAGTATGTGAAATTCAGAACATGAATCAGGCATTCAAATGTCAAATTTTTGGACTTCTAGCCCCTTGATTCAGAAACTAAAGAGGGTTAAAACCATTTGGTCCAAACCCAACTCATAATCATGCACAACTTGAAGATTCCACAAGTTCGTGCGACAAATTCTTGAATAACTTGTGAAACAAGTTATGTTCTTAATATTTTCAAAAACCAAGTTTGAGCAGCAAGCTAAGTTCTGTCTATTTCAAAACAAACTTGAACAACCACGTTTGTTCATGATTTTAATCCCAAACGCGAACTTAAGGCGAGTTCGCTCACTCTTTTTAACCAAGCTCGAATTGGGCCGAACTGTGAACTTTCCAACGTTTTGCATGTTTATGATTGTGTTGCCATTCAAACTTGAACCCAAACTTGTTCTTGAGTTTCAATAACTTAAGCAACAAGTCCCGTTCATGATTTTTAATAAAATCGAACAACAAATTTGTTCGTGTTTTCTTTTCCTTAACTTTCCTTTTTAAAAAGCTTTGGTTCCCTTTGAGGTTCCTTAGAGTGACAAAACCAAACTTGAATGAAACGGGAATGGCTTGACGTATGTCTCCCCAAACCTCGATTGCACGAATGCGTGACGTATGTCTCGTCGCTCGGGCAATCGTCATTCCACCCTTGACGCGTCTAGCACGCTAAACTTTCCATTGGCCCCCTTGTGGCCATTTTTACCCTTTTCTTGGCCCTCGTGGTCAATCCGAACCTTTCGCGCCTTGCGCGTTTTATTTTTACCCTTTCACGCCTTGCGCGAATTTTCGCCTCAGTGCGTTTGTCTTTTGTTTATTTAAAACTTTGTACGCCTTCGTACGTTTTTAAAACCTTTGCTCACGTCCGAGCGTAAAACTTTTTCATCAAATCATTTATTTTTATGCATTGTCGTCAGTGGCCAGCTCGGCAACCAACCCGAGCAGCTGACTTTTACTTTCTTGTCGTCAATGGCCAGTTCGGCAGCAACCCGAGCAGTTGACATTTACTTTCATTACACTTTTTTTCCTTGTCTTTTCAAACTTTTTCCAATCGCTCGGACGCGATCAAACCTTTTTTTAACTAAAACGAATCAACATACAAACGTTTTTCTACCAAAGAACTACGTACGCTTTGAATTCTCCGACTACCGGGAGATACGTAGGAGCAAGAATCGACATCTTGTCAAGCCCATTAATAAAAAACTTGTTTTTTCCTTTTCGTTTGTTTTTTATCTCTTTCTTATCCCGCATTATGTTTTATATATATTTCCTTCTTTAACATGTTAAACACGTAAGTAAAAACATCGAACCATTTTAAGCCTAAGCCGACTAAGAGGTTCCCGTTGAGTACAACGGATGTGAGGGGTGCTAATACCTTCCCCTCGCATAATCGACTTTCGAACCTAAAATCTTTTCTCAAGGTAATTTAGAACTTTTTTCCTTTTTTCCCCGAAAAATTAAAAGTTCAGTCGTAATTTAGAATTAGTGATTCAAAGCTTCCCCAATAGCTTGACATCCGAAATTCGACGCGACAAACTTCAAAGACAACATTGAAGCAATTTGTTGAACAATATGACAATGCATTGAGAGATAAAGTTGAAAAGGAAACAAGGTTGGTTTTGGTTCATTTAATACAGTGATAGCTTGTTTAAGTCATTTTGGCTTTGAGTTCCAATTCCAGAAAGCATTCACCAATGTGAAATTCAAAGAATTTCAAGTGGGGTTGCTTCTATGATTTATCATCATACTTGCTTTGAGAGATTAGAAGGATCAAATTCTATATATTTTGTTATAGAAAACAAGAAAAAATTTGACAAAATGAAAGACATAGTGTTTGAGGTATCTTTCAATGAGAAAGACTTTTGAGTTACAATGTATGTGTTGTTTGTTTCAATTCAAAGGTATTTTATGCAGACACATCCTTTGTGTGCTTAAGCTAACGGCAAAACAGAGTCATTGCAGTCCTCTTATATTTCTCACAGTGGAGGAAGGATGTAAGGCGAAGACATACCCTTATTAAATGTGGTTTTGATCATTTATCCGGAAATGTTGAATTGCAAAGAGTTGATAAAGCTTGTGCTGCCTTTTCCGAAGTTGCTTCTGCAGTGGTAAAATACTGATAATGATTCGTGTACATCTAAAGCAATAATTTTGAATATGTCTAATTTAAATATTTGATGGCAGTTACTTGTGTGCATCTACAGTACATGAGAGTGTTCAAGTAGTTGATGGAGTTAGCACACAAGAGAGCATTCAAGTAAGTGAATTAATTTATTTTTATTTCTCAAATTTAGTTTTAAATGATTAGTGAGACACTACATATGATTGTCTATGTTTGATACATGTATGTTTTAAGGGGGAACAAATTTGTTTTTAGGAGAAATGGACAAGGTGGTGTAATCAATTTAGCTCCCTTCAATCCAAATTCAATACTTATGAGTGAAGTAAATCAGGTGCGAGCATAAATTCTAGTGCTCTTTAGTTTCCTGGAACATTAATATTATGGATCCTAACAAGTATGTTTCATGTTATTTAGGTTCCATTTTATTCTCAAGTCATGAACCATGGTGTTTCCTATTTTGAATTGTTACAGGTACTAGATTTTTATAGTCACTAATATTTTTTTAAAATAAATATTTCGATACAAATTCATTAATTATGCCATTTGTTCTATTTGTAGGCACAACCACCATGTGAATGATCCGTCGTCGTCATCAATACCACGTGAATAATAAATACAAGCAGTGATGATTGGTCATTTTGATGCCTAAAGATTGCCTTTTACGTTAGGTGGAGTGTTTTATTTCGTGTTTTTCTTTTGCTCGGGCACTGCTGGTGTTGTCATGTGTTCAACAGGTTTTGGTTTGGGCTGGTTGGCCTCCTTGGCAGCAAATGTTTTAAGTCTGGGGGCGCTGCTGCTATCACGTGCTTGACAGGTTTTGGTTTTGGCTAGTTGGCCTCCTTGTTAACATAGGCTTCTGCATTAGGGGGTGCTGCTGCTAATGAATTTGACAACACAGGTTTTGGTTTTGACAAGTTTTGGTTTTGGCTAGTTGGCCTCCTTGGCATAAGGCTGCACTTTTTTCCTTTACAATTCCAGAAGTTCTGGTATTTTAAGTAACTTGGTTTGGTGGTATTTGGTTAAGTGTTTGAAATGAAATTTCTTCTTTGATACACTTTTTACACAGAAAAAAAAAGTAAATTATCTTGGCTGAATGACTTTTAAACAAATGCCATGACTAATGCCTACACAACCAAGAGGCACTACAGAATGATCGAATGTGATTGACTAACAACGTAAAAATGTTTACAATGCCGCAATGTTTACAATGCCGCTGAATAGTTTAAAAGTCATACAAACATACACAAAATAGTTTAAACAAGTGCCATGACTTATGCCTACACAACCAAGAGGCACTACATAATGATACAAACAGCAAGGCGAAAGTTAAGTAAACGAAACCTCCTACACAATATGCAATAAGCTGCCAATAAGTTTACACCACAAATCAAATCCTACATCGACTCAACATCAAAAAATAAAACCACTCTAGTGCCAGTTACTGTACTACAAGTCGGCAAACCCCATGAGCAAAACCGCCTTAATTGAGTGAGATGAACGAAGAAATACAATTGAACACGCTCCAATCAATGATAGTTTCGTCTTCATTTTGTTGTCGTCTTTCAATTCAATTATCACTTATCAATCTCATGTCATCACTATGTTTCCTTGTGAATGCATGCACTGTCATCATATGCGTAGTTGTCCACAGTAAGCCATGTAGAGTAATGTGAATACCAGACACTTATTTCATTCCTAGAAAATAAGGTAACAAGAAATGTCAGTTAACATGGTAACTCAAATGTTGGTCCTCTTAGTAAAGCAAAGTTTATCATATTTATCTAGTAGAACAGAAGTTTATAAGTTAACATGGTAACTTTAAGTTCTGTTATAGGTATGTATCTGATAAGCACATATATGAGTTTGTGTCATCTTAGGAGAAAGCAAGAAATTGGTAGCCAAAATAGTAACAGATCAAGGAGATTTGCAGTCCTGATAAAACAAAGCAAGTTAACATATGATGAATTTCCTGATACAAGGAACTTTAAGACACATCTCACAAATGGAAACGAGAAAATCAACAAAACACACCCAGAAACATTGCTTAAGACTTTTATGGGTAATTTCTGGAACTTAAAAGCATAGTCGTCAGTGATTAATCTCACTTATACCTCTCCTTAAGTTTGAATATGATGTAGCTTACGACCAACAAGAAGATTTTGTTTAGAATTGACAAAAGACAACAACCAAAAATCATTCAATTTACATAGGAATTAACTCAATTCGAAAGAGAAAATTACCCAATTTCTATATAAAATCGATGAAGGATGGAGAGGAAATGGCGACACCGAAATACGGCACAGTGACGACAACGAAATAGAGCAAAGGAACGGCGACAACGAAACAGGGGAAAGGAACGGTACATCGAAATACGGCCAAGGAACGGCGATGTGTCATAACAGAGAAACGGCAAGACGAAACACGATGGAGAGCATGGGTGTGGTGGCCGTGGAAATTTGGGGGAAAATTATTGAAACACGACGGTTTTGATTTGGGGAAGAATGGATTGTTTGTGCAATCTCTTTTACACGTCATGTACATGTCATTCGGGACACTCACGATTGGTTTTGTCGCGAGATAGCACCGCTGAACTTTTTTTGGGTTATTTTAGGCTTAATTGGTAGAGTTTTCAACTAAAACTTCATAGGATTGCTATGCAAGGGCTATAAATAAAGAGACACGGGTTCTCTGTTTCTTTTTGGTTAATTTTGTTTTCTGTTTTGGAAACACTTGCAAGTGTTTTGGTTTTTGATGCGTTTTTTTTATCATAAAAATATGTTTTGTTTTGATGTGTTTAAAACAACAAAATGTTCTATTTATCTTTGAAAAAGAATCCTAGATTGTCATATAGGTTCGTCATAGTTCTCCGTACAGGTTCAAATAATTTCTGAAGACAGCAACTTGATTGAACATGACATTATACTGTGCTGACTTCCATCGAATCTGTAATATCCCGCATAATACTTAACAGACGCAGGGTAAATTAACTAATAAAAAGGAGGAAAACACAAGAATTATAAAGATAACATTTTAAGAGAAGAATATTTGGGTAATTATCACGCAAGATTATAAAAGACCAAGACCCACCTTCCCTTCCCATTCGTTTCTCTCTCTTAGAATCAGCCTTTCCCCCTTTTCTCTCCACTCCTCCCACCACGGCTCACTCTCCCTTTTAACTCCAACCTCACCATTATCCATTTATCCTCCACAAATCAAGCATGCAAGATCACTACTTATCCAAATGACACTCCTTGGTCTTAAAGCAAACTTGGATTCCCTCATCCTCCTTAGTTTTCCCTCACCGAACCCCCCCTCCTTACCTCATCAGTTGGCGTTTTCTTGGATCCTTGAACTATAAGTGTCTTGCATGCTAGTGATGAATGTTATTATGGTTTTGATGATGTTTTGAAGCAGAAGTGGAAAAAGGAGAGCTATGGCTGAAGTTAGAAGCTTGGGTACAAGAGTTTGAGTTAAGCTGAAGCTGTTTGGAATTAGTTGTCCTTGCATGGCTTCTTGATGATTACCTTAAGAATGGTAAGATTAAGTTGCAAATAAGCTATTTTCAGAAATTAGAGTTAAAGTTGTTCGAGAACGGTTACTATATTGCATCAATGGGGTTGTATTGGTTATGTGTTATCAGGAATTTAAGAACAGAGTGAATGGATTGAAGGAACTTAAGGCAGAAATGGAATTGGGTTCAGCTGTGGTAGCTCGCAAAGCGAGCATGAAGCCTCGCCTAGCGAGGTGATGCAAAGTGAAAGTTAAGCGTTGTAAGTGATTATCAAGAATTTCTATGTTTAATTTCTATTGAATGACCTAAATACTGATATGTGTGCTGGTTCTATGGGCTGGAGTTTGGATCAGATTTAGAACTTGCAAAAATAATAAGTTGTATAAGCTGTTTGGAAAAGTGATTATGGAGAAGTTAGTAGCATGGCAGAATGCTGAGTTGTGAATAAGCTGTGGGAAGAGACAAGAGACTATCAGGTGAGTTCCTTTTAGCTTAGACCTCCCCTTTGGGTTTTGAGTGAGATAATCTCAATATGTTTAAATAGCTAATTTTCCCGCTTTTGTTAAAGCATGCTCCAAGTTTGTGTAAGATCCTTGTTTTGACCTATTTTATTGATATTCTACGAATTGGATCTGTTACACGGTTGCTCTGGACTCGATTTTATGATTTGAACAAAAACGTTTTCTGCAGAAGCTGTGTTCTGCTACGCTCGTTGAGCGAAGCAAGACTCACTGAGTGAGGAACAAAGCATTTGCTTCTGATTTACTACGCTGAGCGAAGTTCAAGCTCGCTGAGCGAGTCTTGCTCAATTTCTGGGTTAGGTTTCGCTAAGCGAAGCTTCGCTGGGCGAAGTTGTCCAGAATGCACCCACTTTTTCTCAAACCTCTGTGTAACACACCAATGAATTTTAAATGTTTTAAACTAGTTTTAACA
>WNNG01000650.1:0-106321 GCA_018208015.1 Medicago ruthenica
TCTTCATCTTCCTTCTCAGATTCAGATTCATTGTCAAGCTCATCCCATGTAGCCATAAGACTTTTCTTGAATCTGTCTTTGAGGTTGCCTGATTTTGAGTTGGTCTTTCTGGATTTCTCCTTTGATTTGTCCTTTTGGAGATCTGGACAATCAGCTATGAAATGACCAGTTTTCTTGCAGTTAAAGCAACCCTTCTGTTCTTCCTTCTTGGAACCAGATCCTTTGAAGTTACTGCTCATGTTAGAGAACTTCTTTTGTCTTTTCATCAAGTACTGAAACCTTTTAGAAAGCATTGCTAGCTCCTCAGCTTCTGGATCTTCTTCAGAACTTCCCTCAGGAGATTCTTCATCAGATTCTGAAGCTTTTAGGGCTTTTGAAGACTTTCCTTTAGATTTAAGTGCTATAGACTTAGATTTTCTAACAGGTTCATCTTCATTGAGTCCTAATTCATGCACTTCGAAAGAGCTTATAAGATCTTCAATACTTAGAGTATTTAGATCTTTAGCTTCCTCAATAGTAGTCACTTTAGGTCTCCATTTAGATGACAGACTTTTGAGAATCTTGTTCACATGATCAGCAGTTGAGTAACTCTTTTTCAGAATTTGAAGTCCAGAAACCAGAGTCTGAAATCTTGAGAACATAGTCTCAATGTTTTCATCTCTCCTTCATTCTAAATAGCTCATACTGCTGAACAAGAAGATTTGATTTTGCTTCTCTAACCTTCTTGTTTCCTTCATAGTTAGAGCAGAGAGAAGTGAAGATGGCCTTTACTGTTGACTTATCACTTAGCTTAAGATACTCATTGTGAGGTAGAGAGTCCACAATGATACCTCTTCTCTGTGATGCTTTCTGTAAACTTTCTTTTAGCACCAATAAGATTCTTCTTGTTTATGGCAACTCTTCTTCATTAACTGGTATAGTTATACCATCTTCAATGATATCCCAAAGGCTATCTCTATTCCAATGATATAACTATACATCTTGCTTTTCCACCATGAAAATTTTTCAGGGTCACAAGTAAACATAGGAGGTCTATGATGTGAGTGTGATTGCTTGTCATCTGTACCATAATCATATGATACAGCAGCGCCACCACTACTTTGTGAGGATTCACCAGATTCACCAGAAGACATGTTTTTCTCAGGATCTTGACTGACTCACTGTTAGGTGATTGAATATCAGAACCGGAGCTCTGATACCAACTGAAGGTGAGAAAAACACAAGAAGAGGGGTTGAATTGTGTTGGCCTTTTTCTTTCTCAAAAAAATTTAGAGTTAGTTCAGCTTCTAATGGAGGTCAGAATCTGAAACTAAATTCAGAGTTATGATGCAGCGGATAGAAAGTAAAAGAGAGATAGAAAGTAAAAGAGAGAGAGAGAAAGAGATGACACAAGCAATTATCCTGGTTCCTTCCACAACCCGGAAGTAGTTCAGTCCCCTTGTTACTTACAAGAGATTTTTCACTATAATTCAAATAGTTACAAACTGCTCAAGCACACAAGCAAGAGACTTCCAAATGCTCAAACACACAGTAAGAGACTTCTAATTGCTCAAGCACACAAGCAAGAGACTTCTGGTTGCTCAAGCACAAAAGCAAGAGACTTCTAACCAAACAGAGTTACAAATAAATATGTTTGAGTTGAACACTTGATATACTATCAGGGGTGTTCACAAAATACAACACAGTTTTCAGACTCTAGACTTAAGAAATTCTAAGATGAGAAAGTTTGAAAGAATTTCTAAGTTATTGATGAGTATAGAATTTGGCAGAGTATTGGCACTTTTCAGAGTCTTGTAATTCTATTTTTCTTCAAGTCTTCAGTCTTTTATATAGGAGTAGAGAGACGTTGAGAAGATGACAGATCATCAATAAAGTCGTTTGAATTGAAGCTTGATCCAACGTTGATTTGTTCCTTGATTTGGACTGCGTACCATGAAGAATAACGTTTGAATCCTTTCCTTAAAATGAATTGGATGTTTTGTCCAAGGAGACAAAGTTGCAGAGATCGTTCTGACTCTGAGGTTGTTGCAGAGGTCGTGGTCGTACTATGTCCTTTTGACAGTGACAGTAGTTGAATTCTGATTCTCCTTCAGACTTCAGACTCCAGTCTTCAGACTCCAGACTCCAGTCTTCAAACTCTAGTCTTCAGATTCTGACTTGATCCCAAGCTTCAATATTTTCTTTGCTCTTAACTTGATCTTTCAGAACCACTATTAGATACATGATTTAAATGTATGGTCCTGCACACTTAGAACAAGCATTAGCATATACAAATTTCTTTTAACACCTTGTTATCATCAAAACTCAAAAGGGACATGTTCATACATTTTGTTCCAACAAAGACATGTCAATAAATTCAACACATCAGCAAAAAAAACACAGGATGGGCTACAAATCAGAAAGGGGGTAAATGATAGGGTGCAAAATCGCTAAAAAAAAAAGGATGGGGTGCAAAATCGCACAATTGGCAAAAGATAGGGGGCAAAAGTGCAATTAAGCCTATCTCATAAACATTAAATTCCTAAAACTCGGTATTACAACAAAAAAAATTCTTTAAAAACAATTATTAAATGTATTTGACATGTAACTATAATTTTTTAGAGACACAAGTAACTATATATCATTACATTTCAACAATAATCATATGTTATTATCTCTCCCTATTATAAGATCATTTTGAAAAAAAAAAAAAATTGTCCCTTTTTATAAGACTTCTTTGATATTTTCAATTACATTAATTATTTCTTTACCAACAATTCTATTAATTTTAAGACCTTGCAGTCAATCTTATTTTAGTGAATACACTTCATTCGATATAATATATGTACCTATATATAAATGGAGTATACTTTTTGGTGTGATTTTTTTTTGTTAAATATACCCTTAAACAAATTACTTTTAATTTGAGAAATTAAATTATTGTTGTTATACATGTACCTTTAAGTTAAAATTTTGAGTTAATCCATAAAAATAGTTGAGTTAGAAACAAATTGTTATATTATTGATGTCATTGAAAAATATAAGCATAATTTATTTTAACTTAAAAGTAACAAACAACATATACATATAATTTTAATCAAAATCAAGATAATTTAACAAAAAAATTCACAAAACACACGATATAGACATCACAGACATTAACACAATAATACCAGATCCCCAGACAAACCTTATAAAAATTGTTCATTATATCTTCTTCCTATGTGATTTGCTCACCCCGAGATCTATTTAGTCTCAATTTGCTTTAGGGGTATTGAATTGAACTTTCTTTAATTTTAACCTATGAAGCCCGGATATTCCAAAACGGAGACGTATCCGTATCGGATACCGATAATCTACGGATACTCGCGGATACGTACCCACAAAGTATCGGAATTAATTATTTTAATTTTTAAAAAACATTTTATCTGACACTTATAGGATACTTCATAGATACATTATGATACTTATAAGATACTTCACAAGTACGTATCCTAAAAAAGATGAGGGTAAAAAAGTGAGAGTGTTGTAAAAATTCAGTAGAAATGTATATGATTCAATTTTAGATATGCATCAGTAGAATTGTTTCTCGATGAATCACTTAAAATTATATATAATATGGTTTATAAGAAAACTTTACATGTATATTAATAATGAAGGGTAATCAATGCTTAATTTCTTTAAGTATTTTACACACATATAAGTTTTAGTATAAAAATTTTGTTAACGTATCTTAGCCGTATCGTATCCTAAATTTAAAAAATGTCGCGTATCCGCGTACCCGTATTGTATCGTACCCGCACTCGTATCCGTATCTGGGCTTCATAGATTTTAACTAGTACTTGGACTCGTGCGATGCACGAGAAGTTAATTATATGATTGACTAATAAATCTAGTAATTGAGCATATAGTTGTCGTATAACATGAGTCGATGTTTCTAAAAGATAAACAATAAAAACTACGGAGTAATTTAGACTTCTTATTATCACATCAGATAGATTGTTGCTAAGACTTATATAATATCTCTTGTTGACTCCATTACAATATAATAGATCAACAAATACAGATAAAAAAACACAAATACATCTACTAATGTAATTACCCCTAAAAAGAACAACACGCAAATTTATGCATGATAAAGTTGTAAACAATCGTCAACATTTTGAAGAGATTCATTGACTCTTAATGATAGTCTTTGCAATGAGACAACAATAGGAAATTTTTTATGTTGAAATGTGAAAGGAATTTTGGGATCAGATAGAGTCAAAGACAATCTAGAGTGTAACAAAAAAAAGACATTTTACAAATATAAGCCTTTTTATAATTAGACATGACAATGTGGCGGGGTGGGAACAGGTTTTACCTTCCCTATCCTCGATTCTCATATACTTACATGTTGGCCTACCCACCCAACGGGGATGAGAAATTGAACCTCATCCTCGTCCCCGACGGGTTCAGTATCCCCCCATCCCCGTACCCACAATGAATCATTTTTTTAATACAAAAAAAATGTTTTTCCCAATCCCAAAGGCAATGTTGTAATGCATAAGAGATAGACTGAGGGAGTGAGATGTGGAAGGAGAAGAGAGAGAACTCGAGTGAATGCAGACACGTGCTGACATTCTGACTGCCTGAGTGAGATGGTTTAGGGTTTGAGTTTCGATTTATATAAAAAGAGTAATAAAGTAATTTTCAAGATTCGGGGACAAATATGGGTACAGGTTTGGAGTTGGTACCTATATCTTCGTTACTCATCCGATACCCATGTTTTGAAATAAGAGAAAACTAAAACACATACCCAAACCTAGACAAATGGGAGAAAACCCGTCAAATTGAGGTGGGTTCGAGTGGGTACGTGCAGGTACTGGTTTTGCTGTCGTGCCTATTTCTAATAGCGCTTCCTGATATGACCTTTTCCTCAAGCACGTAAATCCCTGTTTCGGTATTTATAAGGCATGTACCATTGGATAGTCCTGATGGTTGATCAATATTTCTTAATAACATTATTATAAAACCAATCTTGAGATATAAATATTAGCTCGACAATCATGAAGAATTAATTGTATATACCTGGACTATCAACACTTGAGTATGTTTTTTCTCTCACCAAGAACAATATTAATCATGTTTTTGGTTCCAAAAAGTGTTTAAGAAACTTAATAACTTTTATAAATAAGTTATGCGATAATTTATAAAAATAAAATAAAGAAAGAACAAAAAATTAGGAAGGAAATTTGTAACAACTTTTTTGGCTCCAAAAAGTTGTCTAAGTGACTTAAGAACTTTTATATATAAAATAAGCGATCATTTTATAAAAAAAAATTAAAGAAAGAGCAAAAAATTAGATAGGAAATTTGCAACAACTCTTTTGACTCCAAATAGTTGTCTAAGAGACTTAAGAACTTTTATATATAAGATAAGCGATCATTTTATAAAAAAAATAAAGAAAGAGCAAAAAATTAGGTAGGAAATTTGTAGCAACTCTTTTGACTCCAAAAAGTTGTCTAAGAGACATAAGAACTTTTATATATAAGATATGCGATTATTTTCTAAAAAAATAAAGAATGAGCAAAAAATTAGGAAAGAAATTTGCAACCACTCTTTTAGCTCCAAAAAGTTGTCTAAGAGACTTAAGAACTTTATATAAGATATGCGATCATTTTCTAAAAAAAATAAAGAAGGAGCAAAAAATTAGGAAGAAAATTTGCAACAATTTTTTTGGATCCAAAAAGTTGTCTAGGAGACTTAAGAACTTTTATATATAAGATAAGTTATGCGATCATTTAAAAAAAAGCAAGAAAGAACAAAAAAATTATGAAGGAAATTTGCAACAACATTTTTGGCTCCAAAAAGTTATCTAAGACACTTAAGAACTTTTATATTTAAGATATGATAAGCGATCATTTAAAAAAAATCAAAGAAAGAGCAAAAAATTAGGAAGGAAATTTGCAACAACATTTTTTGCTCCAATAAGTTATCTAAGACACTTAAGAACTTTTATATATAAGATCTTCATGAGTTGTCCATGATTTGAAAAATTTGAAAGGAGTGGCATGTGAAACCGGTGAAAAATCTTGGGAAACCATTAAAGGATGATGGTCCGATTGGTGATAAGATAATAAGTTTATGTCCAATTAGTTAAAATAGATATAAAATTATAATATTAACGTTATTTTTGGCTAAAAAAATATTTATGGAACTTAACAACTTTAATAAATAAGATATATAAGATGATGGAAAAATAATTAAGAATTTACGTTCAATAATATGAATAGAAAATATAGGTTCAATTAGTTAAAATAGATATAGAATTACAATATTAACCCTATTTATGGCTGCAAAAAATTGGTTAAGAGACTTAATAACTTTTATATATAAGATAAGATGAGATGTGTAAGATCATTCTTTCAAAAAAAAGAAAACATGCAAAACAAATCAGGAAATTCATAACAACTTTTTGGCTCCAAAAATTTGTTTAAAAAACTTAAGAACTTTTATATATAAGATTTGGGATTATTATCTAAAAACTTAAAGAAAGAGCAAAAAATTAGGAAGGAAATTGACAACAATTTTTTTGGCTCCAAAAAGTTGTCGAAGAGACTTAAGAACTTTTATATATAAGATAAGATATGTGATCATTTTTTTAAAAAAAATAACGATAGAGCAAAAAATTAGAAAGAAAATTTGCAACTTTTTTGGCTCTAAAAAGTTGTATAAGAGACTTAAGAACTTTTATATATAAGATAAGATAAGATATGCGATCATTTTTTAAAAAAATAACGATAGAGCAAAAAATTTGCAACAACTTTTTTGGCGTCAAAATGTTGTCTAAGAGACTTAAGAACTTTTATATTTAAGATATGCGATCGTTTTCTAAAAAAAATAAAGAAAGAGAAAAAATATTAGAAGGAAATTGACAACAACTTTTTTTGCTCTTAAAAACTGTCTGAGAGACTTAAGAACTTTTATATATAAGATACAACCTTATAATAATAACTGTTTCAAAATTTTTAATTGTTTATATGTAGTTTAAATTAGGATATGCCTGGCTTGTTAAATTTTAAAGGAACAACTATTTTTAAATAATTTATATGACAGCTAAAGATAAAAAAAATGTAGTTATACAAAAATCAAAACAATGTAGGTAAATATCATATCTCAATTTTTATGTTTGCCATAGACAAATTTGTCTTTTTTCTTTTCACAGTATTAGTTAATGGGAGTAGGCATCATACGGATAGAAGATGAATAATAGCTGAAAATAAAGAGAGTTTGGATTTCTTGGTATTTGAAGCGAAAGAAAAATGATAAAATCTACGTATGTACTGTGGATGATGCAAAAAGCTATAACAATGTAGGGAAGTCTATTTTTGCTTAGGTTATGCAGCGTGGGAACTTGAAACTGCAGGCTAGCTAGGCCTAGCTAAATGATGCTTGATGAAATGAGATTATAGGGACATTTTCCCTTCTCGTTGGATCTGTGATCTCACTTTTGGTTTGTGCTGTGAATTCAATGAAACTCGCACCAACATTTAAAGTGATTAAATAAATCAAGGCTTAAATATGTGTTTAGTCCCTGCAAATAGGGTTCACTTAAATTTTCGTCCCTGTATTTACTAATCCTTCCAAAATTTCCTTGCAATTTCTAATCATTTGAGATTTGGTCATAATTAAATCTGAATGCTTATGTGGCAAGTGATTACTGACGTGACAATGACGTGGCACAACGTGTTTTCCACCCAAAATGACCATTTTGCCCTTGGAGACACGTGAGAAAAGACCAAAATACCCCTGACTTCTTTCTTCCTCTTCCTTCTCTTCTTGTCGCTTCAGAAACCATTTTTCAAATCCATGTTTTTTTTTTTTACAAAGTTTTCAAATCCACGTTAAAATCAATTAAAAAAGAAAACAAGATCTAGCTCTTTCAAATCCATGTTCCCCACTTTCATCAAACAAACAATAAAATGAAACTAAATAAAAACTCCATCATATCTTATAAAATTTCAATTCATGATTTCGGATTAATTCCAGAGTGCTCACTCTGACGTGGGAATATAGGCCTCTAACCCTCTATCAAATTGCCCTCTAAATTTTTTTTGGTTTTTTAGGATTAATTTATTTATTGTTTCAAATTCAGTGTAGAACGTTCAAATTGCACTTACAATTAGGGTTTCGACGTGCATTGATAAAACTCGGATACGAATTAAATTCGAAAACCGTATACATTTTTTGTTATTTTCTTACTTTTTGTATTAGTGTTCTTACATGCTCACTCTGAATATATTGTGCGTAACATAAACTTATTGATACTGTCGAATGAATACCAATTTGGATTTCCCTTGATGCAGGTTAGGTGTTTGACCGTTTGTCATGGAGGAGGGAGATAGCATTCTCGATGTTATATACGGCGATGATAATTTAGATGATGATATATAGACATGATTGATGTTGAAGAAGGAGAGTTAGTGGAGCCCAATTTGCAACATGTTTTGGAACAAAGCAGTACTGGCAACATGATTGATGGTTTCTGAAACGAGGAGAAGTCAGGGGTATTTTGGAAACGAGTAGTGTTGAAGAAGATAAAAGAAACGAGGAGAAGAGAAGGAAGGGAAAGAAAGAAGTCAGGGGTATTTTGGACTTTTCAAACGTGTCTGCATTCTCCAAAGGCAAAATGATCATTTTGGGTGGAAAATGATGAGTAAGCAAGGTCATGTCCCAGTCACTTTGTGCCACATCATTGCCACATCAGTAATCACTTGCCACATAAGCATTCAAATGTAATTAGGACCAAATCTCAAATGATTAGAAATTGCAGGGAAATTTTGGAAGAATTAGTAAATACAGGGACGAAAATTCAAGTGAGCCCTATTTGTATGGAATAAACACATATTTAAGCCATAAATCAAATACAATAAAATTAAAATAAGAGATAAAATTAAAACATGTAGTGAAAGAGGCTCGACTATATCAAAACATGACGAATCAATATTCAAGTTCTGACTATGAGATATACTCATATTTAGTGTCTTGCATGTCTTGAATAGAATTACTTTCAACCCGAAGAAACATATAAAAAAACGCTTAATTGAACCACCGATCCCTTAACTTATTTCTTTGTTTCGATTTGGTCTCATAACTCTTAATTTTTACAAACTGGTCCTTCAACTCACATGTCGTTAATCTATGTGGTCCCCTTAAAAAGAAGATCGTTGGATAAGGAAGTTCTACCGGATCTTATAGTGTATCACCAACACCTGATTTATTTAATTTCTTCATATTCTTCCCCATGTTCATCTTCATTCATCCTTCATCATCTTTACAAAATAAAATAAAAAAACCTAACTTTTTTTTTCTTTCAAAAATTCACAAACTCAATAATTAACACCACCACCATCTTCCAAATAAGAATGGAATTGGTTTTTCCTCTTCTTCATTGTCTTTCCTTTTTCTTACAGTCCCCTTAATGGAATTGGTTTTTTCCTACAGTGATATATAGATCTTGCAAAATTTACACTTGATATAAGCCCTCAACATTCTGATTTTTTTTTTAGTATTATCTTATTTCTATTATAAAAAAATTTTGTTTATTGTTGGAGTTTCTTTCTTTGCACTGATTTTGTTTTTTATGGGAAAACACCAATGTTGTTTTTTTGTTGAAGCTTGATTATAGCTAGTTAGCTACCACATGTTTCTGATGAACATGTTTTCCTTAACCAAAAAGGATAATTTTTTTTTTAGAAACATTGTGGATTTGTTGAAATTGAACAGCGGCCAGACAACCGTAGAGATGGAATCCTTGTTACAGATGTTGAGTTTTATTATCTCGCCACACCTCAAATTATAACACCTCAAAAATCCAAGAGGTGAAGTCGTCAAAAAGGAAACTTTTCATTTTCACTTCTCTAGTTCTCTAAACCGTTAACCTCCCACTTCCTATTCCTCCTTAACTCCTTAACATTATGATAACAGGCTTATTCAGGTCCCTACTTTGTTGCTCCACAATTAACTTTTACAAGTCTGCAATTCTTTCTTGAAAATAATTTTTACTCCATAAGGATTTAGAGCTACCACCTTAGTCAGAGATATCTCCGCACATTGAGTTGGATCACATGAACAGTCATAGATTATGTCGTGGGATGTCAGTTGGGACTAATGAGTATCCTTGAATTATGGCAAAAGCTATTTCTCATAGCATATGCCAATTAGACCACTTACCATATTGACCATGACAAGTTGGCCTGTGAAGTCCTTGTTGTAAAGCCAGCATTCTCACAAACAGCTCTTAACAGACTTAAAAACATTTTTGGTTGTAGATTGGGATATCTCATAGCCATGTTTTAGCAAAAGTTTGATTTGGGAGATGCCAATGCAAAACAAACATGCACTTAATTATGTGTTATGTATTTTGTACAAAAGAATGCATACACCATATATTTCAATTAAATTAGTTAGAATCTAACGTATGCACTTTGAATTAGCAACATCCTCTTTACCCTGGTCAAATAATTGCGTACAGTCACCGGCTCACAACAAATGCATGCCATTTTGTACCAGATAAGAAGTTCTCAGTCCTGAATCAAAATTTGAACCATTACAAAAAACCTTTTTTTATGTTAACATTTAGTTATTCAGATATTTGCGGATTCAACTCCCTTTCATCAGGATGAAGTTAAAAATGTTCAAGAACGATGTGCAAATTTGATTATGGAACTTATTGAAGCGAATGTGGAGTGCGAGACTGATTTTTTCGAGCAGGTGGGGAGTCAGCTTTAGTGTGAGATTAGTTTTTTTGAGCAGTTGGGGTTTTAGGTTAGTGTTAGCCCTGTTTTGAGTTTTTTTGTACTATTTGCATTTTGGTCCTAACATGTACTTTACCTGCCAGTGTAGTGGCTATATTTACTTTCATATGATATTATAGTTCTATGGTTTTGTTTAATTAGTACATGTGGATTTTGGTTATGTTTGCTTTTGACTAGGACATGTATTTTTGGTCCAACTCTTCAATGTATCTTTCTATTAGTACAAGTTAGAGGCATTGGATATTCTGCATTTATGCACTGGAAAAAAAAGGTTGCTGGAGAAAAAATGGAAGCATATTCTACATGTATGTGGTAAAAAAAAACTAAACCTTTTAAGTCGGTTAAAATTGAGCGACTTAAGAAGTTAATATCTTAGGTCAGGTTAATCCGCTGCCATGGTCTTTGAGACCTATACTGTCTAAGTCGGCTCCCAGATAACCGACTTAAAAAATGAGGCCTTAAGTCGGTTGCAAAATCCGACTTAAAAAGCAAAAACTTCTTACTACAGCTGCTATTAGGTCGAACGCGCGCCCGACTTAAAAAGCCCTTTTAACCCGACTTAAAAAGGGTTTTTTGTACTAGTGATAGATCTTTCAAAATTTACACTTGATATGAGGCCCTCAACATTCTGATTTTTTTCTTCTGAGTATTATCTTATTTCTATTATAAAAAAATTTTGTTTATTGTTGGAGTTTCTTTCTTTGCACTGATTTTGTTTTTTATGGGAAAACACCAATGTTGTTTTTTGTTGAAGATTTAGTGCGTACGAAAAAAGCTTGATTATAGCTAGTTAGCTACCACATGTTTCTGATGAACATGTTTTCCTTAACCAAAAAGGATAATTTTTTTGAGAAATATTGTGGATTTGTTGAAACTGAACAGCGGCTAGACAACCGTAGAGATGGAATCCTTGTTACAGATGTTGAGTTTTATTATCTCGCCACTCTACTAATTCCATCTCATATTTTCTTATTGTTAGCTGCTTAATTGTTAATTTTTATGTAATTTTTAATTTGACATAACATTTGGAGATTTCTAATTTTGGGGTTTGTAATTAGGAAGGGATAAAGTAGTATGCACATGGATCCTATGTTTGGAATCAATTTGCTGCATTTTCATTTGCTACTGTTTTAATTGTCATTTCATGTTTTGTTGATGGCAGGGATAGTCATGTTGCATTGTCCGAGAATAATTTGTGCATGGCGGCTGGTTAGCATGTATCCATATTTGTAGAGCTGCAAACCGAAGATTAAGGTTGTGTGCATGAAGATCTATCACCGTAGGAAAAAACCAATTCCATTAAAGGGACTGTAAGAAAAAGGAAAGACAAAGAAGAAGATAAAAAACCAATTCAATTCTTATTTGGAAAATGGTGGTGATGTTAATTATTGAGTTTGTGAATTTTTGAAAGAAAAAAAAAGTTATGTTTTTTATTTTATTTTGTAAAGATGATGAAGGATGAATGAAGATGAAGATGGGGAAGAATATGAAGAAATTAAATAAATCAGGTGTTGGTAATACACTATAAGATCCGGTAGAACTTCCTTATCCAACGATCTTCTTTTTAAGGGGACCACATTGATTAACGGCATGTGAGTTGAATGACCAGTTTGTAAAAATTAAGGGTTATGGGACCAAATTGAAACAAAGAAATAAGTTAAGGGACCGGTGGTTCAATTAAGCCTAAAAAAAAGTTCATAATCTCTGTATTATTCACTCTTAACACACTTAAAAGACTTCAACTAAAAATTCTCGTTAGACCTATAAATATATTGAGTCGCCCTTACAAACCAATTTTGGATTTTAATTCAAGTCACAATCACAATGAGGATGAGTATGAGCATAGGGTTTAACCATCTACAACAACCTCAATTGATATATAAAGAGATATTTCGGATCATTTATTAAGATGTTGCGCGATTTTGGATTGTTTTTTGTGTGAAGCGAGTATCATTTATATGCAAGACTGATCTCTCGAAATAGATAGAACAACATCATAAAGGTGCACGATTTTGATTGCTTTTCTCAATGTTTAAGACCGTGAAACTTAATTATCTTTTTTAATCATGAGAGGAAAAGTCATATATTGTTGCACAAATATTGATTTTATCATAAGAAGTTTATTAATCATAAATGAACATTTTCGATGACACTATATGCCTCTTGTGTGTGTGTGTATATATATATATATATATATATATATATATATATGGAGATGTATCAAGTGAGAATGATATGTTTATATGAGAATGGTAAGAATAAATATCAGCATTTGGATCAAAACAGACGGCTGTAATTAAAAACTTCATTTTAAACAGCACATGTACCTAACCATACTTGATTGATTTCCTGAATCCCTTCATCTTCTCCAACCTTACCATAAACTTTTGCTATTGCGATTCTGGTAACACGCTTGAATCATCAACCTTACCATTCATCTTCATAACTCGCCGTCTCTCTCAATCCAAACATCACTCTCTCACTCTCGCGTCTCTCTTCAAATTCAAATCGAGATATGCCGACGACGACGGCGACGCCGGCGAAACTGCAACAACGACAGTTGAGGCGATGTTCTTCGATCTCGGCCAGTCTTTCGTCATCTGCACTTTTCGATTGTCAAATAAGAACATGAAAATAAGATTTGGCCTGGCCTCTATGATTTGTTTTTTTTTTTTTCATTTATTTTTGTTATGTTTTGTTACAAATTATTTATTTTATATTTTTCTGAATTTTAAAATGAGCATAAAAAAACAAAACAAGTCACTTGAGAGAGATGAAAATTGCAGACCATAGCCTTCCAGATCTATTCATATCGGTGAAGAGATATGTCGGTGAAGAAGATGAAATTGCAGACCATAATCAAATATTACATCTAAGCTAGATAAAGTACCTCCGATCCCAACAAAGGGAAGTTAGTTGTTCATTTTCATGACAACTGTACAAAAGTGTAAAGAAGATGATGATCCAAGCCTAAGTCTTGATTTCCCAAAGTCTTAGTTGATTCCACAATCCATTCACTCTTGCTCCTTGAAGATCACCTCTTCTAGCCCTATATTCTGTCTAAAACTAAATCATAAAATATTACTAAACTGTAATAATAATCTCCTTTTCAAAAAAGTATGAAACAAAGCTTAAATACTAAAAGCTGAAAGTGACATCTCGCTCGGCGAGATTTCACTCGCCCGGCGAGTTGAGATTTCTTCACCAGTGGTTTTCAGCCACGTCTTCAAGTAGCATTAAACCGCCTTGGATCTCGCTGGGCGATGAATATTTCGTTGAGCGAAATCAAGTTCCCCTGCTCCTGAAAATCCCTGCCTGAGCTCGCCAAGGACTCGCCATTAGCTCGCTGGGCGAGTTTATTAGATTCTTTTCTTCTTGATTCTTTGCTCAAATCATGTCCTGGCTTGCATTTTCCTGCACAAATGGATGGGGAAAGAAGTAAAAGCAATATTGGGCATTTGATCAGTGATTATGAGCTTTTCCCATGATAACTTGCAAAACAAGCTACTTAAGTGCTTAAATTAACTATGCTTTTTAACTCATTTTTGGCACTTATCAAGGACCATCTAAGTGTGACACACCACATTTTTTTATTCAAAACCTGAAGGCAATAGGTTTATGAATCATGTATCTATAAAGTGTTCATCCTCCATTTTTTTTAACTAATGTGAGACTTCTAACTCACACTTGCTTCACAACAAATTTAAGGCATATGTCATTGAATATTGTTTTTGTTATGTATTGTGGCGTATCGAAGACCCCATTCTACGGGTTCAAACTTTTGAATTTTTGGGCCTCTTAGAGTAGTGGTGCCAAAAATATTAAGGAGAGTTCAAAATACAAAATATTGTAAGAGTATATGTGTATTTTTTTTTATATTAAGTTAATGGGATATATTCTGCATTAGTAATGTATGGGAATTAATGTTAGGCCATAATGTTGATTTCAACAAGCATCTTGGTTTTGGTTCTATTTTGGCACTTTATGAGAAACAACATGAGTAGAAAAAACAATTAACTTGGGTTGGTATAATGTTGTTGGTTGAAATCTTAGAGGTTGTTTCTCTTAACGTTTCAGTTCGATTATCTCGAATACTAATTTCAATGGACCAGTTTGCCTTCTTAAAAAAAAAAATGAATAAAAAAAGATAAGATTAAAAATCCAATCCTGAAGATCAACGTGAATTGTTGGATTCAATTGTTTTTCTAGTTCCTTTCTGTTGTTGTTGATGTGTCTGCCCTGTCTTCAAATACCTAAATTTATGCAAATGTCTAGCCAATACACTAACAAATTGTTGATGCAATTCTTCTGGCCATACTACATATGCCTTATTTGTTGGTGGTTGATGTTTATATTTATCCTTCTCAACAACACAATCATCTTTTGCTCCTATTTATTTTGAACCACTCTCTTTTGGTTTTGGGAATTATTATTGACATTTTCCTGTGTTGCACCATTTAGCAGAAATTTTAAACCATCTTTCCCCCTTTTATTTTCTTACCTTCAACCTCCAATTTTCCATTAATTTCTTGTTTTTATTTTCATTCAAAATTTTCCGTGAAACATATTTCAACATGCTTCTCAAAAAAAAAATCAATATGCTCTTTTTTTTAGTTGGAGAAAACTATATGAATACACCCCACCCCACCCCATTATAATAATAATCTATTCTATATATAAAGAAAATACATGAGTTTTGGACTGAATTTTTCACTACCTATTTTACAATTCATTTAATCTATTTTATTTACTATTTTATCCTTTAATAAAATTATTTTAAATTTTAATTAAAATAAATAAATCCCATTAAAATAGGAAATATCCCACTATAATAGAAACAATATTATTTATACTTTATACAAAGGGGATAGAGATTTTGCGCTGAATTTTTTATAATTCCAATTATACCCTTAAACAAATTTTCCTATATTAATGTTATATTATTGGTGGTATTAAAAAAGATAAGGATTTATATTATATTTGTTAAATTTTTGTTGTCATTGAAAAAGATAAACATGGTTTTTTGAATTTGATACAATTTGAAAGTCACAAATATTTTTAATTATAATTTTAATCAAAATCAAAATTCATATAAAATATCGCTCATAATTTACTAGGGTTAGCGCAATAAAAAGAGCGGAAAGACGGGCACGTGAGTGCCCTTCTTTTTGCTAGTAGTAGTAGTAGTAGTACTAATAATAATAATAATAATAATAATAATAATAATAATAATAATAATAATAATAATAATAATAATAATAATAATAATAATAATAATAATAATAATAGTCCCCATAGACCATTTACAATGGCAAAACTAGGAGTGGACATGATATCCGACCCGCCCGTGACCCGGTCTACCCGAACCGAAAAACAAGTAAACTGGCGGGTTCGGTCGGATATACGGGTCATTGAATCTTAATTTCAGTTTCAAACGGTTTAATGTGGGCGGGTTCGGATTGAAAAAACTGATCCGTCGGTATCCGAACCGACCCGTAACTATCAATTACTCCACTGTCAGCAGCTTATTTTAGGTATGAATGCATATAATAATATATTTTTAATAGGTTAATTAATGTCTATAGTTAGACCAAGTGCAATGGGTGTGTTGAATGAGAGATTCAACAGCAAAAGCCTCTCCAATGGTGTGTTGAAGCATGTTGAGAGTGTGATGTGGAGGAGTGTGGTGATGAAAGGATTCAACACAGCTTAACCCCTGCGCCGAGGACACGTGGAAGCTTGCAACTGGCTGAAATCGGGCGCGTGTAGCACACGCGGGGACAGGGCGCGTCAGCGCGCAGGAGGAAGAGAGAGAAGACTGCTTTTTGGATAAAGCAGGACGCGTGGCAGCTTCTGATTGGCTCGCTGGATTTTATTATCTTAATAATTTCAACTCAATTATTTCAATGTAAATTAATTTAAAAAAAAAAATACCAAAATTCATGATTTTTTTTCCTCTATAAATAGAGACTTGGTTCATTTGATTTGGACACAGAAAAAAAACCAAGTTTTTCAGTATCCTAATCTTATTATTATCCTTCTATTACCTATCCTTTTGAAGTTTTAAACTTGTTTTTAGTGAAATGGATCCAAATAATAATAATTTCAACACCCAGAATTCTTCTAGTTACCCATTTAGCTACCAAAATCCCAACAATTATCAACATCCAAATCAATTTCCAAACCAACGTCCTCAAAACATGCATAATTTTGGATTTGCACCAAATTTCAACCACCCATCCTCTGTTCCAAACTTTAATCCATATTATGGATCTATGATGGGATATTCATCTCAAACACCCCCGTTTAGTGGTTATATGCCAATGGGAAATGAAAACTTTCCGAGTGTTGGTGCACCTGAATTTCCTGAATTTTCAACACAAATAACTCTTGGTGGCATGACTAGTGGTCACGAAGTCACTCCAAATCCAGAGGATTCAACTCCTAAGAGCAAGAAAGCCCAGCAACCAGCATGAAGCACTGAACAAAATTTGGTGCTAATTAGTGGGTGGATTAAATATGGAACAAGCAGTGTTGTTGGGAGAAATCAGAAAGGTGAAACATATTGGGGTAAAATTGCTGAGTATTGTAATGAGCATTGCTCATTCGATCATCCGCGGGATGGTGTTGCATGCCGAAACCGTTTTAATTATATGAACAAAATACTGAATAAATGGATTGGCGCTTATGAAAGCGCTAAGCGTATGCAACGAAGCGGTTGGTCGGAGAATGATATTTTGGCAAAAGCGCAGGAATTATACGCGAGTGGGAAGAATATTCACTTTACTTTAATGGCAGAATGGCACGCTCTCCGTGATCAACCACGTTATGGTAGTCAAGTAGGAAATATTGGCTCAGGCAGTAGTGGATCCAAGAGATCTCAGGACAGTGATGCATGTGGCTCAAACTCTGTAGGATCTACTGCTCGTCCAATGGGTAGGGAGGCAGCTAAGAAAAAAGGTAAAAAGAAAAGTAAGGAAGCTGCCTTGGAGGTGGTGGATAAAGAGTGGGCTGAATTCAAACAATTCAAGGAGAAAGAGCTTGAACGATTGGACAAGATAGCGTCGGTGCAACAGGAGGCTAACCAATTGATGAAAGAAAAGACTCATGCTAAGAAAATGAAAATGTATCTAAAACTAAGTTCCGAGGAGAATCTCGATGATCGGAAGCAAAAGTTGTTGGATATGTTGAGCCAAGAGCTGTTTGATAATTAATTTCAATCAAATTGTATGTGGCTTTAGGCTGTAATGTATGAGTTATTGTGTAATTTCAATCAAATTGTGGCTGTAATAAAATTGTCCGTTGATTAATTTCAATCAAGTAATTTCAATCAAATTTCAATCAAGTCCCCACTGTTTGCTTTAATAATTGTCCGTGACTTTTGGTTGTAGTGTTTGCTTTAATAATTGCCAGTGATGTCTGTTGTGTTTGCTTTAATAATTGTCCGTGACTTTTGGCTGTAGTGTTTGCTTTAATAAATGTCAGTGATATCTGTAGTGTTTGCTTTAATAATTGTCCGTGACTTTTGGCTGTAGTGTTTGCTTTAATAATTGTCAGTGATATCTGTTGTGTTTGCTTTAATAATTGTCCGTGACTTTTGGCTTTAATGTTTGGAAATTATTGTGTTTGAATATGTACCACCCAATCCTTATCTGAGTATTAACTCAATACAATAACTTATTTCGAATCCGTCAATGTCCACCACTTAATGTACTTGTATATAGGGACTCATAGATACATACATTGAATCACCAATATCCCAATCTCATTCAATCTACTTCAAAATATCACAAAAAACTATTAATGGATCCATCAGAATATCCTTTTGATATCGCAGCCTACAAACAAAAATGTGAAATGGAAGAAACTTATATGGCCAGCCGATTCAGAGAGCGTCGAAACAAAATATTGGAAGATAGTGCACCTCGTAGTAGAAAATATCTCAATAGAGATCATGCAGCGGCAAACCAAAGACTAATTGACGACTACTTTGCCAATAGCCTACATATGACGATGCAATGTTTCGTCGTCGGTACCGGATGCAAAAACATGTTTTCCTTCGAATCGTTGGGGACCTTTCAAGTAGTGATAACTACTTCACCCAACGAGTTGATGCAGTCAATAAAGAAGGTATATCACCGTTAGCAAAATGTACCACAGCAATGCGAATGCTAGTATATGGTGTGGCAGCAGATGCGGTCGATGAATACATCAAAATAGGAGGTACTACAGCATTGGAGTGCTTACGTAGATTATGTAAAGGAATCATACGATTGTACGAGCAAGAGTACCTGAGAGCACCAACCCAAGATGATCTGCAAAGAATACTACATGTAAGTGAAATGCGGGGGTTCCCAGGGATGATCGGGAGTATTGAGTGCATGCACTGGGAGTGGAAAAATTGTCCTAAAGCATGGGAAGGTCAATTTGCTATGGGGGATAAGGGAACCACCACAGTTATTCTTGAAGCAGTTGCATCTCATGATCTATGGATTTGGCATGCCTTTTTTGGATGTCCGGGAACGTTGAACGATATAAACGTTCTAGACCGGTCACCAGTGTTTGATGATGTGGAACAAGGAAAGGCTCCAAGTGTGAATTTTTTTGTGAATCAACGTCCCTATAACATGGCATACTATCTAGCTGATGGTATCTACCATTCTTATCCAACTTTCGTCAAATCGATTAGACTTCCTCAAAGTGAACCCGATAAGTTATTTGCAAAAGTTCAGGAGGGATGTCGGAAGGACATCGAACGTGCATTTGGAGTGCTTCAAGCTCGATTTAAAATCATCCGTGAACCAGCTCGCTTGTGGGACATAGACGATTTGGGTATCATCATGAGGTCATGCATCATGTTACATAATATGATTGTTGAGGATGAACGAGATACATATGCTCAACGTTGGACCGATTTTGAGCAATCTGAGGCAAGTGGATCTAGTACACCGCAACCATACTCAACCGAGGTGTTACCCGCTTTTGCAAATCATGTGCGTGCTAGATCCGAATTGCGTGATCCAAATGTTCATCGCGAATTGCAAGCAGATCTAGTGAAGCACATATGGGAAAAGTTTGGAATGTTTCATGATTAAAGATGATTTGTATCGTACTAATTAAGTTACTTGTGTCGTGTGCTTAATTTGTTGTCTTGCATTTTAAGTTATTTGTGTGCCGCGTGTTTAATGTATTGTATTGCATTTTAATTTAAGAAAATAAATATTAATTATTTAAATAAATTTTGTTTTTACAAAAACACTAAAAAATAAATTGTTAAGTTTTTATTATTTTAATTTAATTCCCAACACTCCACATCATTTTCTCTTTCTTCTACATAATAATTCAACACTCATTCAACAAATACCTTCTCCAATGGTTTTTCATTCAACACTCTACCCCACCACTTTTTATTTCATATTCATATTTAATTTTATATTTTTGTTTTTATAATTACATAAAATTACAATTATCAATTATAATTAAATTAAAATAATAAACACTTAGCAATTTATTTTTTAGTTTTTTTGTAAAAACAAAATTTATTTAAATAATTCATTTTTATTTTCTTAACTTAAAATGTAATACAATAAACTAAACACGCGGCACACAAATAACTTAAAATGCAAGACAACAAACTAAGCAGACAACACACAAGTAACTTAATTAGTACGATACAAATCATCTTGAATCACGAAACATTCCAAACTTTGTCCATATGTCCTTCACTAGATCTGCTTGCAATTCGTGATGAACATTTGGATCACGCAACTCGGATCTAGCACACACATGATTTGCAAAAGCGGGTAACACCTCGGTCGAGTATGGTTGCGGTGTACTAGATCCAATTTCCTCATATTGCTCAAAATCGGTCCAACGTTGAGAATATGAATCTCGTTCATCCTCAACAATCATATTATGTAATATGATGCATGATCACATGATGATACCCAAATCGACTATGTCCCACAAGCGAGCTGGTTCACGGATGATTTTAAATCGAGCTTGAAGCACTCCAAATGCATGTTTGATGTCCTTCCGACATCCCTCCTGAACTTTTGCAAATAACTTATCGGGTTCACTTTGAGGAAGTCTAATCGATTTGACAAAAGTTGGATAAGAAGGGTATATACCATCAATTAGATAGTATGCCATGTTATAGGGACGTTGATTCACAAAGAATTTCACACTTAGAGCCTTTCCTTGTTCCACATCATCAAACACTGGTGACCGGTCTAGAACGTTTATATCGTTCAACGTTCCCAGACATCCAAAAAAGGCATGCCAAATCCATAGATCATGAGATGCAACTGCTTCAAGAATAACTGTGGTGGTTCCCTTATCCCCCTAGTAAATTGACCTTCCCATGCTTTAGAACAATTTTTCCACTCCCAGTGCATGCAGTCAATACTCCCGATCATCCCTGGGAACCCCCACATTTCACTTACATGTAGTATTCTTTGCAGATCATCTTGGGTTGGTGCTCTCAGGTACTCTTGCTCATACAATCGTATGATTCCTTTACATAATCTACATAAGCACTCCAATGTTGTAGTACCTCCTATTTTGATGTATTCATCGACCGCATCTGCTTCCACACCATATGCTAACATTTGCATTGATGTGGTACATTTTGCTAAGGGTGATATACCTTCTTTATTGGCTGCATCAACTCGCTGGGTGAAGTAGTTATCACTACTTGAAAGGTCCCCAACGATTCGAAGGAAAATATGTTTTTGCATCCGGTACCGACGACGAAACATTGCATCGTCATATGTAGGCTCATTGGCAAAATAGTTGTCAATTAGTCTTTGGTTTGCCGCTGCATGATCTCTATTGAGATATTTTCTACTACGAGGTGCACTATCTTCCAATATTTTTTTCGACGCTCTCTGAATCGGTTGGCGATATAAGTTTCTTCCATTTCACATTTTTTATTGTAGGCTGCGATATCAAAAGGATATTCTGATGGATCCATTAATAGTTTTTTGTTATATTGGAAGTACATTGAATGAGATTTGGGATATTGGTACTTCAATGTATGTATCTATGAGTCCCTATATATAAGTACATTGAGTGATGGACATTGACGGATTCGAAATAAGTTATTGTATAGAGTTAATTATTAGATAAGGATTAGATTCCAATTGGGTGGTACATATTCAAACATAATAACTCATACATTAAAGCCAAAAGTCACGGGGACACCACTGACAAGTATTAAAGCATATACTACAGACTTGACATCACTGACAATACAAACAAATACTTGATTGAAATTAATTTCCAAACAGCTCTTGGCTCAACATCTCCAACAACTTTTGCTTCCGATCATCGAGATTCTCCTCGGAACTTAGTTTTAGATACACTTTCATTTTCTTAGCATTAGTCCTTTCTTTCATCAATTGGTTAGCCTCCTGTTGCATCTTGTCCAATCGTTCAAGCTCTTTCTCCTTGAATTGTTTGAATTCAGCCCACTCGTTATCCACCACCTCCAAGGCAGCTTCCTTGCTTTTCTTTTACCCTTTTTTTAGCTGTCTCCCTACCCATTGGACGAGCACTAGATCCTACAGATCCACATGCATCACTGTCGTGAGATCTCTTAGATCCACTACTTCCTGAGTACCATAACGTGGTTGATCACGAAGAGCGTGCCATTCTGCCATTAAAGTAAATTGAATATTCTTCCCACTTGCGTATAATTCCTGCGCTTTTACCAAAATATCATTCTCCGACCAACCGCTTCCTTGCAAATGCTTAGCGTTTTCGTAAGCGTCAATCCATTTATTCAGTATTTTGCTCATATAATTAAAACGGTTTCGGCATGCAACTCCATCACGCAGAGGATCGAATAAGCAATGCTCATTACAATACTCAGCAATTTTACCCCAATATGTTTCACCTTTCTGGTTTCTCCTGACAACACTACTTGTTCCATATTTAATCCACCCACTAATTAGTACCAAATTTTGTTCAGTGTTCCATGCTGGTTGCTGGTTTTTCTTGCTCTTAGGAGCTGAATCCTCTAGATTTGGAGTGACTTCATTAGCACTTGTCATGCCACCAAGAGTTATTTGTGTTGAAAATTCAGGAAATTCAGGTGCACAAACACTCGGAAAATTTTCATTCTCCATTGGCATATAACCATTAAAAGGGGGTGTTTGAGATGGATATCCCATCATAGATCCATACTATGGATTAAAGTTTGAAACAGAGTGTCGCGCCGCTAAAAGTGCTCGAGCGTACTAACGCTCGGAATAACTACGGAGTCGCCACCAAAGTTTTAATTTTAAAGGGAAACGTTGATAAAACCCTTGACAATTTGGAAGGATGGTCATCGCAACCATTAACGGGTACGGGAGTCGATTACGCAAGGGGAAGGTATTAGCACCCCTCGCATCTATTGTACCCAACGGGAACCTCCTAATTAATTTAGGATTAAAAGGTGTTTTTAGGGTTGCTTGCAACATTTTAACATTTCAAAGAAAAAAAGAAAAGGGAAAAAAAAGGGTTTTTATATGAGTGTTCTTGACAAGAGTTTGATCCTGCTCCTACGTATCTTCTGGTGCGATGGAGAATTCAAAGCTACGTAGTTCTTGGTAGAAAATGTTTGTTTGTTGGTTGATTTTAAAGAACGATGTTTTTTTATCGTATTCTAGCGGTTAAACATAGCTTGTATGTTCGCGCGTGGGAGGCTTAAGCGTTTGTTTGTATCGCGTTAGAATTGATGAAACATCGTCCGTTTGTGAAAAGAGATTTGATTTTTATTTGACCGCGAGAGGGCCGAAAATTAGTTTGGTGTGTTGAATTTGTTTTTTATGTTTTTGTATTTTGAAAATAGAATGACGATTGTCTGAACAAACGAGACATACGTCAAGTGCTCGTGCAAACGGGGAATGGAAAGACATACATCAGACCACTACTTTTTTCATTCAAGTTTATTATCGAAAATTAATATATCATTTTTTTTGAAATAGAATGACGATTGTCCGAACAACGAGACATACGTCAAGCGCTCGTACAACCGGGGAATGGAAAGACATACGTCGGACTACTCCTTTTTCATTCAAGTTTTATTATCGAAAATTAATTGTCATAAACTACAATTAAAAGTATTAACACTTGTTATATTTTTTAAAATCTTTTAATCAATTAAAATGAGTAACAGCCCCTTTGGAATTAACTCGACAATAAAACTTCCTTTGTCGTTTTTTTTACGCGAAAACGGGTTACGCGAGTAAAACGACGATTAAGGGGCAAAATGGTCAAAAACCAACCTCAGGGGTAAAACAGTAAAAAAACAGTAAGAAAAATAATTCATTTCTGTTCTGGTGATTATTATAATTTTTGTGATTTTTTTGGATTTTTTCCATGATGTTTTAAGTGTAAAAATGAGTTAAAATGACTAACAATGATAACAGGGGCAAAACGGTAAATTAACGCACACAGGAAAAAAAAATGCAGGAACAGCATGAACACGTTTTTTATGATTTTTTTTTAACTTCTCAGCTTGATTTCTCACTCAATATTGAACCAAATACGAAAATAAAGATATCATGGTAAAGCTTGTCATGAGTACTACATCATAGTGGTCTTAGATCTACCAAAAGATGTCCTAAAACTAACTATATTTCGGCCTCAAGTCATGCTCATGAACTTGTGGTGAAAAATGCATTATCTATGAAAAAAAACTTCAAATCTCTAGACAATGCGAAAAATGAAATAATAAAAAGGACAAAGATACTTACAAACTCCTAGCAAAGCTGTAGATGCACGAAAATGTAAGGGTTTTTGAGTGGTTGTGGTTTTTTTTTGAGGTAGTAGTGAAGAAAATGAATAGTAGCAAAAATGGTATTTGCTACTATTTCCTCTCTTTGTGTGATATTTTTTTATATGGATTTGTTGAGTATTTTGGTGTTGGCTGCATATTTTGGCAAATCCAATGTGTTGATTAGAAGCATCTCCATGTTTAGAACAAGTCTTCAGTTGCAAGCTTTTTGATTTGAAGCTGTTCAGAAGCTGAAATCACCTTCAGAAGCTGAAATGTGAGTCTGATGCCTGCGTTGACTTTCGTTGACCTCATCAGAAGCTGGTTTTTCTGAATTGTTTTGGCGCGAATCTTTGCGAGATTTAACAAGGATTTATTCAAGCATGTTGATTCTAGAAGGCCTGATTAAATTGAAGAAGATCTTTGAAGATTTGGCTCGTGTTTATGAATGTTCTTATTTTACTGAAGCAATCTTTGAGAGATTTGTTGCAGTTTTATTTGTTTCCTTTTCAAGCCATTCATTATTCAGAATCATATCAATTCAGAAGATTTGTTTCAGATTAATGTTGCTTACTGAAGACTATATAAGGAGTGCTTTGCTGCTATTTAAGATACGAAGAATTAGAGAGAAAATTCAGAAATAGAGTCTTAGTGTGTGTAAGCTTTTTAGCTTTGTTTTGTGCAGCACTCATTGTTTTGAGTTGGTTTAGGTTTAATTGAGTTGTAATTCATTCAAAGCTTTTAAGCAAGAATGAAGTTTTTGTATTGAAGTGTGTTTCTTCAAAAACTGGTTAGTTTGTGTTCAGAACTGGGTTAGTTCAGGTTTGTTTAAGTAACTGGGTTGTTACTTAAATAGGAAGTTAGTGGACTCTAATACTCATGCGTGGGTAGAAGTCTGACTAGGTGGAAGTTGATTGCTTAGGATAGGAACTGGGGGTCAGTGTCTGAGTCTTAAGGATTAATTCCAATAGTGGATTTCCTTCCTGGATTGGTATCCCCCAGAGTGGGAGGTGTTTACTCCGAACTGGGTTAACAAACCTTGTGTGTTCTTTTTATTTTCTGCACTTTATTTCTGCTCCTGAACTGTGTTTTGTTCATACTCTGTTTTAGTTCTGAATCTGCTAATTTTTATTCAGAACCTGTTTAATCAGAACTTGTTAACTCCTAATCATTGTCTGGCCAGAATTTCAGGATTGGTTGCTGTTTTTCACTCTTGTTCAAGGCTCCAAGCTATTGTTCTTGCCTCTCTCACTCTAGGGTTTTTTTCTCTCCTCCTCCACTTTCTTTCCCCACTTAAGAGTGGTATTTATAGAGGGGGAGATTAGGGTTTTTTTGAAGGCTTTGAGAGGATAAGAATGGCATAAAAATCTGAAAAATGGCAGATCTGAAAAATGGCAGCCCTTTGTCTTATTAGGCATGGTGAGCTTGCATGGAAACTGTATGAAAAATTCAAAAGTGCAAAAAGGAGTAACAACATGTAGCATGCAAATAGAAAAAAGACATCTTTGACTAGGTTTTCTTTGTATTTAAAACCATAAGAATGCTTAATTATTATCAATAAATAAAGAAAAATAATAAATAAAAAACTTTTTTAAAAAAAAACTCGGACAAAATTAGGGTGCAACATTCAAGATCTGAAGATCAGAGTCTGAAGAATAGCGTCTGAAGATCAGCGTCTGAAGACATTCAGGATCTGAAGATCAGTGTCTGAATATCAGAGTCTGCAGATCAGAGTCTGAAGAACAGTGTCTGAAGATCAGAGTCTGAAGAACAGCGTGAAGATCAGCGTCTGAAGACATTCAGGATCTGAAGATCAGCGTCTGAAGAACAGTGTCTGAAGATCAGAGTCTGAAGAATAGTGTCTGAAGATCAGGGTCTGAAGATCAGAGTCTGAAGATCATGATGTTTTTTTTAAAAGACTTGGACAAAATTAGGGTGCAACACAGAGGATGAGTGGTTGAAATTTGGTGCAAAACTAAAATTAGGCATGTTTTGAGGACGTTGGTTGGAAAACTGATTTGGATGTTGATAATTGTTGGGATTTTGGTAGCTAAATGGGTAATTAGAAGAATTCTGGGTGTTGAAATTATTATTATTGGGATCCATTTCACTAAAAAGAACTTTAAAACTTCAAAAGAAAAGTGAATAGAAGGATAATAATAAGATTAAGATAGTGAAAAACTTGGTTTTTTTCTGTGTCCAAATCAAATGAACCAAGTCTCTATTTATAGAGAAAAAAATCATGAATTTTGGTAAAAAAAAATTAATTTGCAATAAAATAATTGAGTACAAATTTTTAAGATGAGAAAAATTCAGACAGCCAATCAGAATCAGTCACGTGTCACCACTTATCCATAAAGCACCTTCTCTTTCTCAATTCATGTAGCTCACACTCTCTTGTCGGCGCGTGTGCCACACGCACCTGTTTTGGCAAACCGCGTCTCGCCACGTGTCCCTCTGTTGCAGGCTTAAACTATGTTGAATCCATTCAACATCTCTTTCCTCCACATCATCTCTCAACAACACTCAACACACCATTGCACATGCACCACATGTTGAAAGTTGAATTCAACACCACCATTGCAAATGGTCTTAGCATATGGTTTATCCCTATTAGGTTTTCATCCGTATAATATCATAACCATCCTTTTGTTAGTGCATCTTCTTCTCATGTGTGGCTGCCTTCCTTCTCTTTTTGCTTTATTCGTTGATTTGTAGTTTGGTATTGATATGTCCCGTCTGCACATTTTATATGTTGTCCTGACGTTAACGTCTCTTCTCTTTGTTGTGATTGGTCCTCCTTCAAAAGGGGGATTTTAATGCCCAGATCTCGACCACCGTCACTGCTCACGTTGCAATTGTTTCATTTTTCGCCAACCCACATCCCACCCCATGATCACCGCTCCAACTAGTTCTTCTGACAGCAACCACTCTGTCCAATGATTCTAGTGCTTCTTATGTCAACCTCACCGTTATAAACCCATCATTGATTGATTGTCCCCCACATCATCAACCGCCTCTAAATCTGGCTTCTATGGGTGCAATTTCAATTGAAGAAAGAACCTTCAAGCGCGCTCCTAAAAAGCCATCATGGAAACTATGTGTGGTCACACCCTCACTTCTCAATTTGATATCTAATAATTGTGTTGGAGTTTTTATGTTTTTGTTTTGCTTCTTTGTTTTTGTTCTATTTTTATTTATAATTTGTTTCAAGTTTGGAGACTCCATGTGTTTGATGAATGTCTGTGAGTGACTAATTTTATCGGTATCGTATTTTGAGTAAGGAGCTTATCGTGGTTATCGTCAAATTTAAATTATTTCATCCTTACGAAAGACTTTTATCAACATGTGATTGAATTAGTCATTTCAAATACCACATGTAATTGAAATGAGCGATTACCAGCAACGATTTTTTTTCTGATGATGGATGCAATTAAAATCGTGGATTTTTCATTATTCTTTACCATTATTCTATGGTAAAGAATAATTTGGTTATTAGGATTATTAAGGGTTTGATTTGTTAATGTATTTTTGATTGGTTATGCATTGATAGAAAGTATTTTGTTTTCAAAATGTGGATGGAGATTGTCCCAACTTTTTTTAATGAAAATGTTAGTAATTAGATGTTAGATTAATATTTACTTATTTGTCGGGTTTGAACGAAGGTTCTCCGTCCAATTTACTTAATCCTTATCCCAAACTAGTTGAGTTACCCAACCCTTTAAGAATATTCTGTTGAGACAAAGTTAAATGAATCAAATGTTGAAAAATATTTTTGGGCTGAAGCTATTAACACATCTTGCTATATTCTAAATCGTGTTTCAATTAGAAAAATTCTAAATAAAACTCCATATGAACTCTGGAAAGGTAGGAAACCTAACATATCATATTTCCATATTTTTGGTTGTTTTTGCTATATTTTAAATGATAAAGAAAATCTTGGAAAGTTTGATTCAAAATCAGATAAAGGGATATTCTTGGGATATGCAACAAATTCCAAAGGATATAGGATCTTTAATCTAAGAAATCAAACCATGGAAATAAGCATGCATATTATCTTTGATGAATTTGATAATCTTGTTACTAACAAAGAAGATGATGAGGAAATATTGAAAAATCAAGAACAAGCAAGCAATGAAAATCATAATCAAGCATCATCATCACAAACTCCTCCAAAAAGTTGGAAAATCATTGGTGATCATCCTCCCGAACAAATCATTGGAAATACATTTGATGGGGTTCGAACAAGACTATCATTTAAAGATAATGATAACAACATGGCAATGATCTCACATGTTGAACCAAAAAATATACAAGAAGCAATAAGTGAAGAATCATGGATAATAGCTATGAAAGAAGAACTGTCTCAATTTGAGAAAAATGAGGTATGGAATCTTGTCCCTAAACCTCAAAATCAATCCATCATTGGAACAAGGTGGGTATTTAGAAACAAATTAGATGAAGAAGGAAAAGTTGTCAGAAACAAAGCCAGACTCGTAGCACAAGGATATAATCAACAAGAAGGTATTGATTACGATGAAACTTTTGCCCCGGTAGCAAGGTTAGAAGCAATTCGAATTCTTCTTGCATATGCATCTCATAAAAATATTAAGTTATTTCAAATGGATGTCAAAAGTGCTTTTTTAAATGGATTCTTAAATGAGGAAGTTTATGTTCATCAACCTCCTGGTTTTGAAAATACAAATAAACCTAATCATGTCTTTAAACTTACAGAAGCATTATATGGTCTTAAACAAGCTCCTCGTGCTTGGTATGAAAGGTTAAGTACATTCTTAATCAAAAATAATTTTTCTAGAGGAAAAATAGACACAACTCTTTTTAGAAAAAATGATGAAACAAATTTTTTGATTGTCCAAATCGATGTTGATGACATCATTTTTGGATCAACAAATGAAAAAATGTGTGATGATTTTTCTAAACTTATGCAAAGTGAATTTGAAATGAGCATGATGGGAGAATTAAGATTCTTTCTTGGTTTACAAATCAAACAAGAAATAAATGGAATCTTTATTTGTCAAGAAAAATATATCAAAGATCTTCTCAAAAAATATAAAATGAGTGAAGCCAAAATAATGGCCACTCCCATGCATCCATCTTCAAATTTAGATAAAGATGAAAATGGAAAAACTATTTCTGAAAAGGAATACAGAGGAATGATTGGATCTCTGTTGTACTTAACTGCCAGTAGGCCAGATATTGTTTTTGCTGTTGGTTTATGTGCACATTTTCAAACTTCTCCAAAAGAATCTCATTTAACTGCTGTAAAAAGGATCTTTAGATATCTGGTAGGCACTACTGATCTTGGCCTTTGGTATAGCAAAGGTTCTTGTTTTGATCTTATAGCATACTGTGATGCTGACTATGCTGGAGACAAAATCGAAAGAAAAAGTACAAGTGGAGCATGTCAGTTTCTTGGAAATGCACTTATAAGTTGGTCATGCAGAAAGCAAAACACTATTGCTCTGTCAACTACAGAAGCTGAATATGTGTCAGCAGCCAACTGTTGCTCTCAAGTTCTCTGGATCAAAAATCAACTTGAGGATTTCTCAATAAGGTACACAAATATTCCAGTATTTTGTGACAATACAAGTGCGATAAATTTATCAAAAAACCCCATTCAACATTCAAGATCAAAACATATTGAAATCAAACATCATTTCATTAGAGATCATGTTAATAAAAAGGAACTTAAATTAATTTTTGTTGTCACTGAAAATCAATTAGCTGATATATTCACTAAACCTTTGGTTGAGGATCGTTTTAGTTTCATTAAAGAAAAATTGCACATTATCCAAAATCCTTGCAAAAGGGTAAAATAGGAAAAGTATTTTTACTGCCAGAATGTTCTGAAAACATTCTCAAAACTAACTCTCTCAAACAAACTTGATGCACACGCCTCAAGTAGGTGTCCTTTCAAGTTTTCTCTTTTTTACAAAAAATCAGTACAATTACTTGTCTCAAGAAATTTTTTTACAGCTAATAAATGTTTGTGTTTCTACCATCATTAAAACCACTATTGTCAAATCCTATCTTTCTCTTTCTTCCTCCAAAACCGGTTTTTCACTTCTCAAAAAAACACCCCTCTCGTAAAAGTCTCTCAACATTCTCAAACTCTTCATCTCCCACTCCTTCATTTCCACCACCGTCTGTCTCAAATGGCACGCACAAAAGGCGCCGGTTCCAAACGACCACCATCTCCACCACGATTCCCTTCTCCGTCATCACCACCACCAACTAAACACAACTCTCCAACTCCTTCACCTCCATCTTCATTCACCCTGTCACCAAACACTAAGGAATCTACGCCGTTCCAAACACCACCAGAATCACCGTCCAAGGGCTCTGAACCACCAACCAAGGATTCAAACTTTGACGAAAATCAAGTTGAATCAGAAGATGATCCATCCTCCTATCACCCTCTGGCTATGGTTATTTTCTCTGGAAAACAAACCGTTTCAACCCCTGTCTCTCATTTTTCTGAAAAACAAACCGTTTCCCCTCTTTCAAAACCTAAATCAACTCCTTCCTTTCCAAAACGAAATCTCTTCCATTCAGAAAAATCAAAACCCAAAAAGACCAAATCCACACCAAACATTCGACCTCGTCGCTCTCAAAGAGTGATTTCAGGAATTGGCACAAGAAAAACTAAAAGTGTTGATAACACTGTCTATCAAATTTCAGACTCTGAGGATGAACCCAAAACTCCTCCATCTGAACAAACTCAACCTGTGTCTCAAATCAAAACTACTCAGAAAAAACCTACTCCAAAAAAGGCTGTATCAAAACCACCTCTTACCAGAAAAGAAAAGGGAAAAGGGAAAGCTCCTGCGCAACCAGAATGTTCTCCTATCAAAGATACACCCCCAAAAATTCCTAAACCATCTTTCTGAAAAACTGTCTGTCTCTAAACAGAAGAAGATTCCTCTTTTTGATAAAAAAACTTAAAGAGGAATTTAAAGAAAAATGGTCTACTAGACCAATAGGGATTGGCAGGTTCTTTGATTTTCCAAAACTAGAGAAGGAAAAGATAGTTTTGAAAGAATTCTCTGATGCTCTTGGATGGACAAAAATTTTTTGGAAATAAGGGAAAGACATTATCCAGAAGTCATCCAAGCTTTTTACTTCCAAGCTGAAGTGTTCCCAGAAAAAGTCTGATCGTATCCAAAATCAAAGATGTTGAAATACATCTTACTCCTAAGGTAATATCCGATCTTTTCAATCTCCCTCTGGATGGTCCCTTTGTATATGGTGAATCATGGTACAATGATTTAGAGATTGACCTTGAAACTGTTCGTCAAGCTCTGTTTTTACCCAATAACCATATTTTGTGTGCTGCCAATCTCAAACCAACACCCAAAATGCTAAATGCAATGTGTCAACACAGTTTCTTACCTAGAAATGGAAATTTTCAACAAGTCAATGATAATGACTTACTCCTCATTTATCACTTGTTCATGAAAAAAAGATTGAACCTTCCATACATTATCATCCAAAACATGATTTCCACCACCTTGTCAATCAACAAAAAATTTAACCTTCCATACGGCATGGCCTTAACAAAAGTCTTTCACAAATTCAAAGTCCCACTTGATGGAGAAAAATCAATCTTTGAGTTTTCAAAGTTTACTCCAAAAAATGTGAGCCACATGAAAGTTGAGCCAACTGTTACTGAACCAAAACCACCAACTCAGAAGAGAAAAAGGGATGACTGCTCTTCTGTTCCTCTGAAACCATCTACTCAGACTGCCTCTGCTGCAGAATTTCAGCCACCAGAACGTTCTCCAGAACGTTCTCCTGTACTAGAAGAAGATCAAGCTTTGCTTGAAAATTTTGAAAAAAATCCAACCCTCTCAACTGTCCAAGCATCTCATGTGCTACAAAGCTTCACTTCTAAACCAACCACAACTTCAAGGGTAACAAAACCTTCAAATCTCTTCATTTCTCCACCCAAAACAAATTACTCTGCTTTATTTCAATCAGATTTTGTGAATGACTTGTTTATCTCACAACCACATTTTGAGTCTTCCATTCAAATGGAATCTTTCACAACTCTACAAACTAATCCAAATCTGGATTTTACTTCTTGTCCATCTAATCCTTCTCGTTTTGCTTCATCCATGGCACAAAGGATTGTTCAAAGCCATGACCGACCTTCAAAAAGGTCAAGGGTTGAAAGAGATGTGAGTAAGACTCGTACTGACCTGCCTAGGCTGTTTGAAGGGAATAATGCAATCATGCATCATATCTCTTACAATACTTTAGAGCTTCAGCTTCAGAGGAAATGGATGACTGAGGTATTATGCCTTAAGTTTGATGTTCCTCCTCCTGAACCTAATCCTTTTCCAATTCCTGTGTATACCATGCCTCTTCCTACCATTTCATCTTCATCTGATGCTTCTTCCCCAACCTTACCTCCAACTACTGCTCCTGCCCCTTTTTGCGATGACAAAGGGGGAGATGATTTAGGGGGATACGACTTAGGGGGACCAGGAAAGAACATAGGATCAAAGGAAGGATAAATATGTTGCTGCTATTGATGCCTATTATATTATTAAGTGTTTAATTATGTTGTATGGCATTTTGCTACTTTATGTCTTTTTGCTATGTTATTATCTTTTGAACATTTCATCTAAAGGTTCAATGCTGCTGCTAGTATTTGGATAAATCATGCCTGTCGCATTTTCAATGTTTGAAATACTAGGATTGAAACCTTGTAATGATATCTATGAATGTTATCTTAATGAATTATTGTTTATGTTTAAAATCTCAATTTACATATGAATCTTGAATTGAGGGGGAGTTAATTGATAAATTTATCAATCTCTAAACAAAACAAAAATCCTGTGATATTCTCAAAATAGCATATAAGAATCAAATGCTAAAATTGAGGGGGAGTTTTCCACAAAGTTTAAAAACTCAAAATCAAAATCAAAATAAATTATAATTGTTTGTCATCATCAAAAAGGGGGAGATTGTTGAGACAAAATCCTTATTTGATGTTTTAAAGATTACAAACATATTAAATTTATTTCATCTTGTTATCTACTAATCTATTTTGTGAGAATCGTTTCATGAGAACATTACGAGAACGTTCTGGTCACTGTTCCATGAACCGTCTGGATACAATGAAACATTTACATCAAAAGGCAAGAAAGCAAAAAGGAATGCATGGCATTAAAACATGAGAAGTTATCTTTGGGTCTTGAAAGTTTCAATCCATTTGGAGAAAAGCCCATCAAAAGATAAATATCTCATGAAAAGTATTAAGTCACAAGTGAAATGGAATGGCATCATCATGGTGACATAAACATGAGTGACTTGCAAGTTTTTACAGCAAGCAACAACTCATTACAGCAAGTAACAACTCACAACAGCAAGCAAACAACTCATTACAGCTGTAAACTTCACACGTTGAAACAACAAAAGGAAGCTGAATCAACCAGATCGTTCTGAGAACAATCTGGCCGAATTAAAGAAGAAAGTATGAAATCAAATGAAGCTGTAGACAGCTGTAAAAAACGTGTCTAACAGCTCTATTTTCATCCTTGGTCACCAAGACACTCCTCACCTATAAATACAAGAGGCTTTGGAGGTTAAATGCAAGAGTTTTGAAAGCAAACATTCTCTCAAGTGAAAAAATCATCACTACATACAAAAGCTCTTCACAAACAAGTCTCAAAGCTCTCTCTTTCTTTTGGATCATACTCTTTAGAGTTTTTTAGTAAAATCTCAAACATGTATTGAGAATTTTATTCGATCCAAAATTCATCTCTTTTCATACAAAGTGTATTGTAATTCTCAAGTCTATTCGTAACAATAGTTTGGGAAAGAAGTATAACAACCTTTCTTGTGCGAAAGCAAAGAATTGTAGAAGCCTGTCGAGGTTGATAATACGTGTTTGTAACGGACTGATCTGGTGTGATCAAGAATCTATGGTGCTAGTCAGAAGTTTCTGTTAGCAGGATACTATAGTGGATAATCTCACACGAGGTGTGGGGACTGGAAGTAGCCGGGTTTGGTGAACCAGGATAAATCTCCTGTGTTTTTCTCTCTTCCTTTCTCTCTATTATTTTCGTTACACAAAGATCACACACTATCACTATCATAATATTATTAATCTTTCCAGAACATTCTGGTCCTAATTAAATTAATCCAGAGTTCTCTGGTCCTAAATTAAATCACTTATATTGTTTTATTAACTGCCTCTAGAACATTCTGGTCCAAGATAAAACAACCTGCCTAAAATAAACTCTCATTTAAAATCAACTTATAATATTGTTTTATCATTCTCCAGAACATTCTGGTCATTACTATTTTCTCATTCTGCTTATATGAATTAATCATTCTCCAGAACATTCTGGTGCTCACTAAAAGCAACTTCAATATTTTATATTTGATCCAGAACATTCTGGTCAGGTTAAAACAAGCTTAAAACCCATAATCTTTTTATACTAACACTTACCAAGAACTTTCTTGAGTATACAATCTTGTTTAATATTTCAGGAATAATTTTAAAAGGGTCACAATTCAAACCCCCCCTTTCTTGTGACGTTTATTGCTACTTCATATTCAACTCATAGACAATTTATTGTAATCGTTATTAACCTACTTGAGTTGGGCTGGTGGTATTGGCTTGGAACATGGGAGTGTGCTCCTCCTCAAGGTCTCAAGTTCAATTATCTCCGGTGACAATTCAGATGGGCTAATTTAGCTTCTTCAAAAAAAATTGTGTTAGAGTTATTTCGACATTTGAATGAAGTTCTATGTTTTTGTCACATGACGAGACACTTAATTGAGAAACTTTTGATAAAACAAAGACTATTTTGAAATATTATCAAAAGTTTCTCAATTAGATCTTTGTCTCTATGTTTTTGTCACATGACGAGAGACTTTATTGAAAAACTTTTGACAATGACAAGAACTATTTTGAAATATTAATAAAATCGAGGACTAATTTGAGAGTAAGTTACAAACACATGGACCAAAAGTGGTTTACTCATTATATGTAATATCGTGCTTTCTTATAAACTTATGAACTTCGTGGAAAGACTCGAATGCTCTTCCTCCAACCCATTTAGAAGAAAGAAATGAAAATCATATTATTGAAATTGGACCCTAGAAGACTCTACACAGGTTTCAATTCCACAAATGTGTAATCTCTCATTCTTTCTGTATTTTGATGGACCATGTTGAAAATAGTTCATTTTTTCATGAACTTAATCATGACAAGAAGAAGTTAGAACACACCAATATTGAATTTTAATCATCAAGATTATTATATATGTGACCCTTGATCTTTCAAAATATTTTAGTCCATGCAACCCACATAAACTAATTTGTCTCTTGGTCCTCCCACTATCACCTCCACTCCACCGAGACCAAGTCCTTCAATTGCGGACAAGAAAGTGATGTGATGCAATAGTGCTTCCTTCGTGGAAACTTCAATCTTGGATCAATGCAAATGTATATGACACTGTTTGGATATTGAAGAATTCAATAAGTACTGCAAAACGAAGACAAAGATTCGTGTTTATGAATATAGTTTGATATTGTAGTATATTTTAAGTGAAGAGATTAATAGGAATTGTGAAAACAAAATCAAAAAACTAATCAAATGTTAGTATACATTGATTTACAACTTTCTTTTAAGTTGATTCAACTAAATTTTAAACTATATATAGAAGAGTAAAATTAATAGTTATCTTAAAAAAATTAAAGATTTAGATAAACAATAATATATATAATAAAAGATAAAACTTCATTAGTAAAACAAAAGATAAAAATTTATTAGTAAAAAAAAGATATATATTTATTCAACTTTGATATTTTGTCAAGTAATCACGACCAATATTTGTATATGTCTTTAAAATAATTTGGATTCAAATCAAATATTTTTAATGATCTAATGATAATAAATAATTGACAATTAAATCTTATACTAATAGTGCATACCAATTAAATCTAAAATTTAATACAATAATATAACAATTTATAATTTGATTTTGACTTATTTATATTTGGTTCACCGCAAATTTTGATCTTTATATTTTAAATTTTAGATTTTGGTTCTCATAGTTTTTAGATAATGCAATTTTGATTAATACATGTTCACTTGTTATCTAATATACTTAATAGAAAACTCATAAATGGCTCCACCGATGTGATTGTGATGCTCACATGATGTTCGAGAAATCAACATGATAGGGCATAAGTTATAGATATTTGAATTGTTTGACCATTTGATTAAGGAATCATTTCGTAAATAGATGCGGTGTTTGTGAAATTACATATATTGAAAGATGTTAACTTCTTAAATCAATTTGAGTTACTTCGAGAGATTTATATCCACAATTTCGTAGAAAAATATATTGGTTTGCCATAAAAATAACATGATGCAGACGAAACATGCGAAACAAAATCACATAACAAACTAGTGACAAAATAAATAAACAAGAATTAAAAAAGACACTTTCTAAAAAAAGAGGTATTTAAAAAACACAAACTTTTCAATGGCGTTGCAAAATCATCAATTTCTTATTATCATTTATTTGACGTAGCAAAAAAATACAATCGTTAGTGTTCATATAATTTTGAGAAGGAACTGATCTCGTAATATGTTGCTTATTCAATGTATAGTAGTGACTGGAAACAGAGAATGAAGAAACGAAAAATAAAAAAAAAAAACGTTTGAAAAATTAGGGGAAAACGGTTGCAGAGATTGGGGATATAGAAATTGAAGAAGGAGCCAAAAAATTGAAAAATCGTTCAAAAATTACCTGAAGAGGGACGAGAAAGGTAGAGTGTGGGAGTCGAACAGGGTTAAAATCACGTTGCTAACCTAGCTAAAATTACGGATTAAAATAACAAAACATTGATATGATAGGATTAGCAATAGGTTTATTTATTCTTTCTTATTGTATCAAACAAGAAATTTAAGTAGGATATGATAACTTTATTATATTCTATCTCCTTATCCAACACACCAAACATGCCCTAGGAGGATACCCACGATTAGTTGAACGTTGAGGGAGGAAATCTGCAAGCTAGCCAATTAACTAACATTTGAAATGTAATTATAGTTGGCCAAAATGTAACGCCTCAAAAGAGTTAGACTTTAACTTTTGTCTATAAATGTTAGTTCAAGATATCAAATAGAAGACACATCAATCAATACAAAATTTATTTCACTCGCGATTTATATTTTTTTCAATTGTTTGCTTCTCTTTCCTCTTAGGCTTTGTCCCGTAAAAAATAACGAATAGTCGATATTTTAAGTTATAGTGGATGAACTTAAAGTTGATAGTTGATAAACTAGTTTATAAGATATATTTAATTAATTTTTTTCAATTGAAACTATAAGTGTAAAATAGAGATAAAAAAAATGATAAGCTATAAGTTTTAAGCCATTTGAATTAGTTTATCAAAAACCGTTATAAGTTAATAAAAATAAGTTATAAGTTCGTGAGAAAGTAACAGTTACCAAACAGGTTTTTTTGATCAAATGAGCTTATAAGACATAAGTTATAAGCTCAAATTTATGGCTTGCCAAACAGAACTTTTTTTTTTCGATAAGTCAAGAGATAGGTTATGCATCAAGGAGAATCAGAAACATCTCAACTAAGTTGGCACCTAACTGAAACTCTCATCCTCTACCGCTTATTCAATATATATTATTAAAAAAGAAAAATATATGTACAAGAGGGGGTTAGACCAAAACCCTCAAAAAGCAAAGGAAACAACAACAAAAAACGGCCTAAGGAAAACAATAATTAGGCAATCCAATCCGATTTCGAGAGAAGTCCTCCAACAAAAACCGAGGTAAAGCATTGAACCAAGAGACTCCAGAGATGTTGTGACCGTGATCTGCTAATTTATCTGCACAACAATTTTGCGGAAAACAAGAGAACAAACAGGATTAGGAGGGAGGATCCCTGGAGCGGGTTTGATAGACTGCCTTCTTAATTTTCTTTTTATGATTGTTAGATAAATAAGGCGTAAATGACACTTCGGCAGTCTCACCTTGAATCAGCAAATGTTGGACAAGATCCATTTCTTTATGTAAATTCGGATCAACTGGATCATCGGGACTTTCCCATAATATTTCTAACATTTCTATGGCCAAAGTCAGAATCGGTTGATGCGTCGAATTAGTTCTCACAATTTCATCAGTTACTGTTATGTAACGGCATGTGAAAAGAGGTGCTGGAAATTAGCGATGCCTCGTCATGGATTTGCGGCTCAACTAAATCAGAATTTTCATTATTCACTGCATTATTTACTTCCTGCACAATGCTATATGCTTGCTCATCAGAATTTACTGCTTTTACAGTATCATTTGCGGCCTGGGTCTGCTCATGATCTTTTTCGGCTAGCAACGATTTCAGTATGTACCACAATGCTTTTCTGGATGGCTGGACTCTCAAAAGCCTTAGAATTAGAACCAATGCCAAGAGGATTCTCCTTTGCTTGTCAGCCATGAGTCCATTGTTTATGAGGATTCTTCGGTTTCTTATCATTATTAGCACTAATTTTCTCCACATTCTTAGTTCCTTTCCCATTATTAACATTCTCGCATCCCTAGAACATAGTTATTTCATTTGTGTAATTGCGGATTTACTCGATTAACTTAATTTTAAGTTGAGAAACAACCTCAAAACAAATTATAAGATCATCTACATTGGAGTTCTCCCATTTAGGATGTGTAAGTGAATTTTACGTGTACATACCGCTCATTTTTTATTTTTTGATGTCAATACCTAATAGACAATCAATTCTTCCAACCAAACACTTAAAAAAAATATTAAATCGATCATACCAATAAATATATATCATTACATTTCAACAAAATTCAGTTATTTTAAAATAATTTATTAAATGTGATACACAAAAAATAATGAAGAGAGATGGTCCTTAAATAGGACACCCTTATCTATAACCACCCAAAATTATCAATCTTTGATAGGGGATGCATATTGAACTCGATGTTAAATAGGTGAAACACACAATATCTATTGTAGATGCACTAAACAAACAATCAAGTGTGTCGCGTTCTTCCCTTTAATTATTGATTTAAGGAAGTTAATAACCAACATGTCGCATAAACATTAGATAACATAGTTAATAACCAACATGTCGCATAAACATTAGATCACATTATGTCTAGGTCATGGTTACTTTTTTTTCCTTCATTTACGATATATTTTCTCCGTTTAGGTGTTGACCGTTGTGTCTATGCTTTCATCGTCTAATTTGAGATCATGTTTAAGGTCAATGCGTGAGAAAATATGTGATATGTGGGTAAAATTCCATTATATGGTAGAATGAGAATTGAAAAAGGATCAACCTCTATTCGCTTCACATTGTACCAATTAATTATACCAGGTAGTATCTAGTAACTATAGTTTAGATCACATATATGATATATCGTCCATACTATTCTAAGATTCTTTTATATTGAATTGGTGATTCCTATTTTGCATGTCATTTTCTATACCCACCTAGCTAGTCTCTCTTTTTCTCTAATCAAAAGGAAACAAACAAACGCCAACAGCCAAAAAAAGATACAATAAAGTATAAGGGTAAACAAAAAGGGAAAAAAAATTTAATAAAGGAAAAGAAAAGGTCCATAAAGACAAAGAAAACCACATAATATTTATAAGTTGGTCCAAACATTATTTAGTTTTTATATTGTCCTAATCTATCCTTATAAAATTGGCTTTGTTAATTCATTTTCAGACCTTATAAATATATTATGTGACAGTTCAGTTTATCTCAACACATCATCTCACATCTAACACTATTAGATTTGATGTGTTAATATAAATAGTGGGTGTCCTTAATAAATCAACTTTGATGTCATATTAAGTTTTTATATTAAGTTTAATTCATTCTTACAAAATCGGTTTGTAGGATAATGAGTGTCACCCTTTAGTTAAGGGATGATTTATCTTTTTTAGTCATAAAATGAAATTGGACTCAAATTTCATAAACAAAGTCTTAGATTTTGTCTTGTAAATGAAAAATAATGTTATTTTAGAATTTTTTTTATACAAATTAGTATAACCGACGACGAAGCCTGATGGATACTTCGCACTCGTAGAATATAAAATAAATAAATAAAATCCTCTTTTATTGATACTTATATGTGTGCAGGCTTTCATACATAAAGTCATGGATATAAACCTTTCTAGGGAGAGAATAATTGAATATATTTCACAAATCTAGGGACTCTATCTCTCTCTAGAATTAAGATGGGTTTGAGAGATCAGTGCAATGTAGAAGACAAGAATCTATACCTTCAAACCCCAACTTTCATTGAATGGCTCAAACCATCTAATTCCTCACTCTCATCATCTCCTTCATCGTCTTTAACTCATCAACACAAACTATCCCAAGAAACTTTCCAGTTTTTACCAATCTCTAGTGGAATTAAGCCCTTTGAGGACGACCATGGGATGCAAAAGGAAGATTTTGAAGTAAAAGAAGAGAAGATGGAACATGTGACTGTAGCTTTGCACATTGGATTGCCTAACATAGGAGGTGAACCTGATGAACATGATGAAAAGAATAAGGTTTTTGATTGTGTTAAGGAAGAAGAATTGAAGAAAAACGTGCATGGTTTTTGTTTTAAGGAGGAAAGAAGGTTTTGGATACCAACTCCATGCTCAGATTCTTGTTGGACCTATGCAGTTTGCTTGCTCCATATGCAGTAAGACCTTCAATAGATACAACAATATGCAGGTTAGTAACTGGTTCTCAATTTCTCATATTGATATATTTTTTCTTCTTAGCCCTTCAATTTTTAGGGGGAAAAGATTTTGATAATTTAAACTTGATATATTTTTTCTTCTTAACCCTTCAATTTTTAGTAAAAAATATTTTGATAATTTAAAGTTCAATTGAGACGTAAGTAAAGTCTTATAAAAAAAATATTCAAGGCATTAATTTGTATTTAGTATTCTTAGGTCAATAATTTCCCGTAGGTTTTCTTTTGAAAGCAAATTTCTCTTATATGGATAAAAGTTATAATAAGTTAATTAGAATTTCTGTTACATATACTATTTACTCATAATTTAACTTGTGTGCAAAGAACAAATATACACTTATTTTTTAGTCAAGAATATAAAGATAGGATCAATCATTCAAATTAGATAAGAGAGACGGAGATATTGAAAATTAAGCAATCATGCATGTTTTTTCATATCATAGTTCATACGCAATTTTTTTTTTCCATTCATACACATAACTTCTTATCCATATTTTATCACTTCAATAGTTCAATTAATTACATTGGAAATTAAGTACTTAATTGATGAAATAAATCGATCATGTCTTCACCAAACTATAGACTATGCTATTTAAGTTCGAAATTATTGATATTATTTTTAGATAAGGTCATAACTATTGACTCCCTCAAAAAAAAACAATTGATATAAGTACATGAATAAGTTTTTCTTGAACATATACCGCCACTTATTTTCTTAATTGTGCGTCTTGTGTCGGCTAATAGTTCTCCTCCTATGCTGTTTTGTCAAAAAAAAAACAAAATGTTATCCTCCTATGCTAGTTTAACATGACCCATGTATAAAATTTAATTATCAAACCCTCTATATCCTTCGTTACTATGATGACAAATTTCTGCGTCCAAAGGCACATAATTATACTTACTAATAATGCACATCTCTAGTTTTTTTTTTGTGACATGAATGTGCATTTAGAACTTGAATTATTTACTCTATATATATACAATATAATTTAATATGACTAAGGTGTTTAACATTATGATTAGGAGGACGAAGATAACCATGAAGAAGAAAACAATCATTCAATTAAATGACTAATTTTTTATGCATGACCCTCTCCTTTCTTTTTGCTTTCCTTTACACTTTAAAAAATGTGAGCAAAATGAATGGCTTGTTGTCCCGCTCCTGCTAGGGTATCCCAACTTTTAGTAAAAGGCTCTTTTAGTTTTATCCTATAGTAAAAGACCATATCTTCATGCCTTTGTATTTCCTTTTCAATATCAAAGGGTGTGCAATGTATAATGCAAGATTTATATACCCTCGTATCAAATACTTTTGAATCTATATATGAAGAATTAGAACGTTGTACCTTGATAGACAAGAAAATTGACATATTAATATGGGAGAGGAAGCGCTATATTTAGCACTCCTTATTAAGAGCCATTGTATACAACTATTAGGCCACAAAACTGAAGTTAAGAACACTACTCAAAATTTGAGTTTTTTTGTGAATTTACTATTTTTAAATTAAGTTGATTGATGTATATATAATAGGGTATATCACCCTTAATTTGTACTTAGGTTTTAATGTACTTCTTTTTAGATAAAAAATATATAATTCAAGATTTCTTGTATTAGTCATAGCTTTGAGAATAATTTGACTATTTTTTTTTGACAGAATAATTTGACTAGTTAATTAGTTAGATCCTTATGAATTAGATCAAAAAAAATTTATATGAAATAGTTATACTAAGACAGAGTTCAAGAATACTCAATCCAATTACATAAGAAAAACCAAAGAGCTAATCAAGAACCACATCCATGATGATGATAAAAATAATAGTGACATTTATTTATTGTAGTTTTTATATTTGTTTTAACTCTCATCATCCTTACAAAACTAAAGGGTTTTACTCTTTATAATCTTATTTCATATTTTATCTCTATTCTATGCGGGACGGACTTGGGTTTTTCCAAATAACACCGGCCACATATATTTATTTTGTAATTTATCTCTATTTTATGTGGGACTTGAGTTTTTCCAAATAACAGTTGCCATATATTTTCTTGATCGCATCTAATTTTGAAGTTTACCGAAAAAAAACTATGGAATTAGAATTGAATGAACATGTTAGCTCAAAAACTGAAACTAAACAGAAATTTGATCATTTTGCAGATGCATATGTGGGGGCATGGATCAGAATTTAGGAAAGGACCAGACTCACTTAAAGGAACACAACCAGCAGCAATGCTAAGGCTACCATGTTATTGTTGTGCTCACGGTTGCAAGAACAACATCAATCATCCAAGAGCAAAACCATTGAAGGACTTCAGAACTCTCCAAACTCATTACAAAAGAAAGCATGGAACAAAACCATTTATCTGCAGAAAATGTTCTAAAGCATTTGCTGTTAAAGGTGATTGGAGAACTCATGAGAAAAATTGTGGAAAGTTTTGGTATTGCACTTGTGGTTCGGATTTTAAACACAAAAGATCTCTTAAAGATCATGTTAGATCCTTCGGAAAAGGTCATTCCCCACATCCTTCTCTTGAAGGCTTTGAAGATGAGAAAGAATGCAGCAATGCCGGGTCTGATGATGATGAAGTTGCTCATGCATGATCATGATATGGTTTTAAATTGCGGTTGCAGTCACGGTTACAAACTTGTATGTTGTGACAAAATGCAACTGATTTGTGCGGTCGAAATTGTGGTTGCGATGTTGTCATAAAGACATCAAAATCTTCTATATTGCACTCGTAATTATTAGATGTAAAAGTTAATTACACGAGTTAATTACACTAATTAGTTAGTTTACACTACTTGGATATAACTAAGTAGTGTAACTAACCGGTGTAACTAACTTTAACATCTAATAGTAATTACGATTGCAGACAGCAATTTAAAACCATTAATATCATGATCTAACATGCTATATATTTAATACTTCTATCATATACTATATAAAGAGTAGTAGTTTAGTAATAACTAGAAATTGTAGCAAAGCTTGATCATTGTGTGCTTGTGCTCGGTAACAAAAAATTCTCAACAATTGCTAAGCCATGAAATTAATGGAGAATTGTTTGCTACTGAGCATTTGCTGAGTGATAATTAATAAGCTAGCAGGGAATTAAGCGGCATGGATTATGGAAGAGTTTAATTTGTTTTGTGGTTAGTTAGTTAGTTAGTTAAATAAGATGGTATTACCTCAAGTGATGAAGCATATGAATTTTTTCTGAAAAAGTGTTATATCATGTTTAAGTTTTTTTAACCTTTTCAATGGAGAAAATTTATCCGCTTCATTACTAAACGGTAATCCTCATTGTAAGGAATTGAGTACTAGCTATACTGTTGTTTTAAGATCTGTTAACGTTAACGCTTTGATAGTAATAATTATTTTACTATATGGTTTGTCATTGATGGCTATTGGCTATATATAGTACGTAGTTGATTGATTTTATATAATTTTTCCCTAAAGGATGTGATTATATGAACTTCATAACCGTGATCTAAAACTTGAATGTCACATAAAATCATGCACAGGTATTATCAAGCTAGAAAGAAAGAAAGAAAAAACAATATTGTCCTAAATCTTGTAAAAGATTTTAACAATGCCTTGTTACTCTTGCATTGTAAAGATGATTACTAGTGACCACTACATATCTATCATCTATCCGTCCTTTTTCCAATAAAGAATTTATTTTATATATGAAGCAAAAATAATTATTTAGAATACAAGGAGTATTTCAACCTGAAATACAAGCATGCAGAATATATAAATATATAAATATATATATATATATATATATAATTTAAATATGGAATGAATAAAATCTTATAAAAATTTGAGATCAATTCATTCCATTTTTCCCTTTTTGGAGGATAAATTTACATATTTAAATTATGTGTCCGATAAATTTACATACATACATACATACATACATACATACATATACATACATATATATATATATATATATATATATATATAGATATAAATTAAAGCTATTTCCCATTGAGCTATTCTAAGATAGGTGGAGATTGTTTTTGGCTAAAGGAAAGAAGTGTTGTTTGTATTATGAGTGATGTGTGGCTCATTGAAGTGTTATTATGGAATACTTATCCTTCTTTTGCTTGGTGATTGGGTTTAGTATGTGTTTTTCTTTCCCTCTTTTTTTGTGTTTTTGGGTTGTATATGTGGTTAAAGTATTCTATGTACTCTTCATTAATTGAACTTGCTCCTAAAAAAGACAATTATTGTGAATAAAGAAATAGGTTTTTTGCTTATCTCTTGTGTCTATATTTTTAGCTATTAAAAATTCATAATATTTTTATTTTAACAAAACATGATTTAGAAAAAAGGAAAATAAGTTTAAGAGTGGCTGACAAAATTATTGAGGCCAATTTTGTCTATATATCAACAAGATTTGCTAATAATTGATAGAAAATTTTCTTCAGAAACAAACTCACCAAATGTAAAATAGTATTTCATCTGTTTCGCAATAATTTTTGTATTTGACTATTTCCCATAATTGATAAATGAATGAAATAAAAACTAAAATGAGAGTGATGCACAAAAATACAAAGTAAAAAATAAAAATTTAAAAGTGATGCACATAGTACTACTAATTAGGTTATACAATTGACAAAAAGAATCAAAACTATACTAAAAATTGAAAGTAACACTCTTTTTGAAACAATTTTTTTTAAAAATAACCGTGTACTACTTTGAGACAGAACGAGTGATTTTATTTCTTTTTATTTTCTTGGTCAAGTTTATCGTTCTATTTTTAATTGCTCCCTTATACTTTCATGTCAATTAGTCTAGTTTGGGCTAACCAAATCATACACCAATTTCAAGTAGCTTTACAAGCTTAAAGTTACTTACCCATTTATATGAAATCAGAACTGGGGAGCATTAATTTTTAGTCGCATACTTAGATGATCTGCTACGAAAAGCACTCAAAATGGCGATCAATTAAGCATGTTTTTTTCAAAAAAATTAAGCAAGTGTGTATAGGAAAAAGTAATCATAGTACGTTGCAAGGACCTCATTATCTTAAAGATATGGTGATTATTAATTCACGTGAGGTAGCTGGAGAAAAAGGGATTATTTGTGAGTAAAATAAAAGGATGTAGTGATTTGGAGTCTTTTGAGGCAGGCTTGACCAAAGCAAAAAGTAATAATAATAGAAAGAAAAAAAATTGGGAGGTTGTGTTTGGTTATTGAATTTGAAGATAAGGGACCTCCACCATACTTTGTCGGGTAAAAACGTTGGCCTTGTAGAAAGATCACAAGTCACAACAACCATCTTTTAACTTCAATAATTAATTTGAGTAAAAAAAAAAACTCACTAATTAATTTAGCTAAACTAAAGTTTTTTTGAGGCATTATTTAGCTAAACTAGCATCATGCTTTCGTATATGCCCCTAATAACACGACATCAATAACCCTTTAGAATTTGATCCTTTTTTTTTCTTTTGTTGTATACAGTTTAGAGACAAAACTAAAACACATTAAGTGCTAAAATGTAAGAAATTACATATTTAAACCCGCACAATATATCAAATATCCCAACAATCTTTCAACATTTGAGCCGCACTTAAACATTTTGATTATAATTCGATTGTCATAGAAATATTTTAATATTGACTACAACGAAAACACTAAGTCGCACACTAGTAGATCTCTGGAAGAGTTATACAAAATAATCTCTAGCAATACCCTTCAGCCCCTTCTCATCTCTGCACACACCTCCCCGTTGCATTGTGCAATGTTTTGTATAAAGTAGTGGCTAAAGTACTCGCCAATCGATTGAAACTCGTTCTTAACAAATGCATCTCAGACAACCAGTCGGACATTTGTGTATGATAGATTCATTTTATAAGACCCCGATCCCCGAGACTACTAATTAAATAATAAATCGCGCAGTTCAACATAATCGGGATATTACAAATCATCAATTAACTCATACAATTTCTCATAATGAAAATCTCATCAACAATAACCACAGCACATCGGAAATATTTCATCTCGACAAAATATCATCTCAGGTCTCAACATAACACTAGTACAGAAAGCACTTTTTAAATCAGGTGAATATGGCTTTTTAAATCGGTTCCAGAACCAATTTATAGGTGGCCGACTTAAAAAGCCGTTCTGATTTTAAGTCTTCTCTCATACCCGATTTAAAATCTTTTATTAAGTCGGTTCACCCGATTTAAAAGATACTAATTAAATCAGGTTAACCCATTTAAAAAAGGTTAAAAGGGTAAAAAAAATCAGGTTTTTAAGTCTGATCACTCATCCCATTTAATAAACATAATTTAGATCGGTTTACCCGATTTAAAAACTTTTATTAAGTCGGTTCACCCGTTTTAAAAGATACTAATTAAATCGGGTTAACCCATTTAAAAAAGGTTAAAAGGGTAAAAAAAAATCAGGTTTTTAAGTCTGATCACTCATCCCATTTAATAAACATAATTTAGATCAGTTCACCCGATTTAAAGTCTATTATTAAGTCGGTTCACCCCATTTAAAAAAGGTTAAAAAGGGTGAAAAAAAATAATCTAGAATTATTTTAAGTATCAGTACAAGATGGACAACCAATTCAGGGAAATATTTTAAGCTAAGTTAGCACACACAAACTACCTAACATCAAACAACATTGGAAAAATCAAGATCATTGAATCAATATTAATTCATCATTGCAAGTTTGCAACAGCCAAATTAGAAGCAGCTGAGTAAATGTACTTTACATTTTAATAAAGTAATTTCTCATCAGAGAAATATATCTTAAAACAAAAAACAATTTACAAAGTTCAATCAAACTTGAGCACATCAGTTTGAGAATACTATACTAGCAAACAAGACAACCATGACGACGCAAGAAGACTTTCCTCTTTCTGCCACTTAAAGAAAAACGAAATGGCTACCTGCCTACTGATTTTTTAGGTTCACCATTTGGAATAGGTACATTCTTAACCTGTAACATGGACATAACACATGGGTTAACCTTGTTCCAAAACACACTATGCAATAAATGGTGCATTTGTATAGAAAGTTAGAAACCACCAAATTCATGAATAAGAAATTATAGAGTTCATGAATAATTCACTTAGTTGCTGCAAAAGTAATTAACATTGAAAAAGGAACATATTTCTTAATGGTATCTACTACTTAGTTGCTGCAAAGTTCACTTACCTTGAATTTGATGTGCTAGCTTAAGGTGATTTTAACATAAGTTTCACCGACAAGGGAAAGGTATTCCATATGATCTTCAAATGAATTCTAATGAATACTAAGACCTCAAATACATAAATTTTCAAAGAGTATTAAGTAGTTGAGGGAAACAATTATGGATACATATCAGTTTACACACACCAGTAGCATTAGAGAATCAAAACAAACCAGTTTCCTTACCTTTTTCGGTCAGCACGGACACATCAAAAATATTCAGAAAAAGATGACAGATCATCTATAGAAGGACCTAGAACTGATATTGGGCTTGGCTGATCAGCATCTTTACAACATGGAGATTCAAGTCAAAGTACAGCTGATATGTCCCTGAAATATTACAACAATATTGAATCAGAACAAACAAGACAAGATACTTATTTTGTTTATTATTCATATAATTTTTTTGTTGTTTCTCTTCTTCCCATTTAGCTTCCAATTGTTTCAAGTTATCTTAGACATAAGGCTGATACAAATTTTAAAAATAAAACTAATAAGCAAGCATTGCCTACAGTTGGTAATATCTCAAAGTGGCGTTCTGTTACTTGCTTCAGCAGTATCTTCATGTAAACTAAGGCACTCATTGTTTGATATATCTCTACCTTTTTTGAGAAATTTGTTCTTCTCAACTGTGTCAACCATAACGAATTGAAGGTAACAATTTCCAACTATTTTTTTTTACTTGAGCTACATTGTACTTAGAAGAATATATCTTTTTGTTTGAGGCAGTGGATACTAATAACATTAATTAGCCAAGTCTCAATTGCCTCTCAAAACACAAACATCATGGGTACTAATAACATTAATTCTGCAAAACAACATTGATAGATTTTTTTGTCTCAAATCTCAATCAAGGGGACCTATTTTCAAAAAATTATACTTCAGGAATGAAGTTCATAAGCTACTTTGTTAAGGGTCAATTACTTTTTCTTTTTAACTCAATAAGGATCAATTTCATAAAATCTAAAAAATAGAAACCTAATGTATGAAGAAAAAACAAAAACAAAAAAATAGCACCATCGTACCTTCACAAAAATGCAGGTTACGGCTGTGCCAACGACCCCATAGCAGCATGCATCACTTACTAAGATCAACATGGGATAGTGCTGGTGCAGATTGGAAGAATAGATCATTGAAATCATCTACGATCACGATCACGAGGCATGCAATCAAACATGGCAAGGCCTAAAGACAACATCAATAGGAAGCATTAGATTTGGCCTTAAAATAACCAGAGAAAAGCGTCAAAGGTGGTATGTATCTAACTCACAAAAAGACAAACAAATGCCCTAACTTTCTAATTGAGTTTATCTCATAAAACATGAAGATCGTCTAGTGTTAGAATATCTTATAATGTCAATTATAACTTAGAATAATTAAGAACATTTTAGACAATCTCTTAAAATGGTTTTTAGGTGTCATGGAATAGGAGTGTTGTACTAGCACAAATAGAGGTTAGTGCTTTGTATTTTGAAACACATCGTTACACACCATATACTATAAATATTTTTTTTGTTCTATTATGCAGTATCAGTTTGCTCTTTTCCTCCCTCTCTACCTAAACTCCTGTAATTTTAACAGCTTGCATCAGGCACCAATAGGGCAAGGATAAAAACATAAAAGTAAGTGTTACTTTCATATATTTAAGCAAGAAAAGGCATTACTTACCATAAGAGATGTGATATTTTTCCGTGGACGACTTCTTCGCACCCGAGAAACACAAGGAATTTGGACACCAGAACCAAGAGAGTCTAACCTGGTGGTAAATGTTCTTGTCTCTGGAAAAGCATTCCTAGCAGGCTCGGCATAAGATGTTGGAGAAGCTTGTATGTGTCCCGTACTTTTATTAGAACTTGACGACCTAGGAATTTGCTCTCTAGATTCATTTTCAGAGAGCTCTTCAATATATCGCTTAGTGGGCTTACGCATTCTTTTCGCAGCTCTTTGTTCTCTCAGCTGATCCTCATCTTCTAATTCATGTTCCATATTAAGATTTTCCAGTCTTGTTTCAGAAGCAACTTCGTTATCATCAACTTCACAACCTGATGAAAGTGTTTTACCTCACTTCATAATTTCCTATCTACTCGTGAGTATATTAGGTATCGTCTCCACAGGGATTTACGTGATATGTTAAACCATTCAACATCGATTATCATTTTAACTTAGGGTTTCATTTGTTTACTAAACCTAATCGACTTTCAAAATATAAATAAATACTACGAGCAATAGGGCATAAAATCGTTGGTATCAAAGTCATAAATCAAGCATCGATAATATTCTAATGATCATGAAAAAAGGATTCTAGTTTTAATCTCTTTTTAACGACATTATCACACATCACTCGACAACATTATTCGTGTCCAAATAAAGTTGTGAGATCGATTGTATCGTTTAATCGACGATTTCCCAATCTATTAAACGATCCAAAAGCATTAAGTATTGATGTTTTAAGTGATTATCAAAACATATTTCCATGTCTAGAACACTTGTTTTAATAGAAAGGTATTCTAAACTTAGATTTAAATGTATTTGTCAATAGCATTAAACCATAAATAAGATTGAATAACAAGAATAACTTTCAATATATTATAAAACTCTAGAATCAAATATTTACATGATCAAATAGACTACATCTAGCTTGATTTATTACCTCTAATCCCAACAAAGGATGTTTAGTTGATCATTCTCATGTCAACAATACAAAAGTAGGAGTAAAGATGAAGATCAATGCTAGTTTTGATTTCTCAAAAACCCTTGAATGATCTAAACTTGATTCCTTGTTTGTCCTTTGAAGTGCCCTTCTTTTAGCCCTATTCTCTGGTAATAAACTCTAAAATTTCGTTCTTAATGAAAGCTTAACAATAGTAGAAAATCTAACCTAAAAGCTGTAAAAAGCTTATATACAAAAACTGATAAATGCAATATCGCTCAGCGAGACCAATTTCGCTAAGCGAAATTAACTATCTGGCCAATGGCATTCTGCCACGTCTTCTACAGTATTAAACTGCCTTGATGATTTCGCTGGGCGACCAAGATTTCGCTGGGCGAAAACAAACTTCCCCTGTTCCAGAAAATCTCTGCCTGACTTCGCCAACTTCTCGCCATAGGATCGCTGGGCGAAAGTGTACTTTGAAAACTCCCAAAATTCCCTGCCTGACTTCGCCAAGCAATCGCTGGGCGAAAGTCTTCATGCTTCTCTTCAATATTTCTTGCTATTTTCAGGTCCTGGCTTGCTTTTTCCGACACAAATGGGGAAGAATAAGGTATACAAAGAATAATTGGCATTTATTCATAAATTCCATGCTTTTCCTAAGATAACTTGCATAACAAGTAACTAAAAAGCCTTGTAAAAGACATGGATTTATTCATATTTTGCCACTTATCAAATACTCCCCAACTTAGTTCTTTGTTTGTCCTCAAACAAAAGATTCAAAATAATTGGAAAAACAAGGCTTTGGACAAAGTTAAGCATGAGGCAAAAATTCAGAAATTGAAGAAAAGTTTTTCAGGTGAATGATTCAATTGTGATAGCGCGAGCAACAATAAAGTTTCTCATTCAACTAAATATATACCATGAATTTGACATAGTCCTAAGCACAAAGTTCATATCACACAATTCTTGGCAAACAACATATTTAAATTTGAACCACACCTAACACACTTCTATATAAAGTAGATGAACAAATTGAAATCAATTGTGAGGGTTATGAACACTCATCCGGCAAGTATGCTAACATTCCAATCAAATTATGCGTCCATCTAATTATCATTTCTAAAAGCACAAAAGCATCGATCACAAGATCTTTAAGGGTTGTAATTTGGCTTGGTTACAAAAGAATTGTCATATGTGGGATATTGAATTCAAATGGCCAAGCAAGAGGAACATTCATTCTAATTACACACTTCCTACTTATTCAAACACAACTCTTGGTGATTTACAAATCTTTCTTTGATTGATCTTGACAACTTTTTGATTTATTGATTTTTTTCTATTTTTCTCTTTTCTTTTTCTTGGTTTGCTTTTCTTTCTTTCTTTTTTTCTTTTCTTTTTCTTTTTCATTCTCTTTTTCTTGTTGTCAAGATCAATTACAACATTTCACCATTACTTGATACACACAACCTCCCTTTTCTCCCCAACTTAGTTCAAGATGATACCCTAATTGAATGTTCCTTTTTCTTTTGGCAAAGGACAATAATCATGATGGTTTAAGGGTTCACAATGAAAGTAAAATATCAGAATTCAATAATGACTTAACTATGAACTGAATTTTTTTACAAACTCCGGCAATTTCATTAAGCAATTGAGCTTATGAAAGTTGACAGTTCATAGTTAACAATTCTGATTCATTAGGCTCAAAGGGGTTAACAGATACTCACTTCTCACAGGGTAGGCTATTTGGTCAAGTGTTTCTACTTAAATTCAAAAAATGCCTTGATCATTTCAAAGCTTTCATACAATTTAAAACAACATTCAGATTTAACATAAAAGAATCGAGTTAAACAAAAAAAAATGCCGGTCTCCTACATATATATACAATGACTTTGAGGTTTCCTCACATTTTTGGCTAGTTCTAATTGGTTTAAACGTAAATATGTTCTTGCGTAAAACTGAATAACATAAATTTGTGTGCAAAGGACTCATTTCACATTCAAGTATATACCTAGAAAAACAAGAAACGAGTACCTTAGCTGCGCGCTTTATCACTAACTTATTATCATTATCACTCACCTGATCTTTTGCTCACAGCTTTGGCTTAGTTCAAGTATTTAGCTTTGAGTATTTGAACATGGTTCAATCAAATGGAAAATTAAACTATACTAACTATAATATGATACTAAATAAATAAATATAACACACATAATTAAAAACATAAAGCATAAACTAAAACAAAATGTACCACAAGTACATAATATTCAAAATACATAATCAAAAGTACGGAATCAAAAGTACGGAAACAAAATACAGAATTCAAAGGTACAAAAACAAAATAAAGAAACAAAGTACACAAGCCATAGTATTCAGACAATCCAAAAAAAAATTTGACTGAAAGCTTTAAATAAAAAATTTCACTATTCGCGCGTGCTTTCAAGTCCTTCCTCTTGTACTCCCTCTTCAATCTTCCATTTCCTCATCACTCGCCGTCTCCTCATCTGAATCACCAGCTGCTACATCATCACCAGCACCTGCAGCTGCACTGCCCCCTCCATAAATAACTGGCCTGTCCCCAGGGTAAGCTACGTAGGAACGGTACTGATCCGGAGTCATAACCTGCTGAGCAGGGTCTGATGGAGCACCCCACTGCTGCTGTAATCGAAAAAGAGAGTCCTGGATACCCAGCTGACCCCTATAATGAGCCTCCATAGCATCCCAAGTGTAACTAATGTACCTAGGATCCCACTCTGGAAACTGGGGCTGCTGTGGCTGTGAAGGCTGCTGCTCCTGTGCATGGGAGGAATCAGGCTGATCTTGAGGTTGTTTGGGGGCTTGCCTTGCTTGCTTCTCCTCATTGTGTCAGGCAATATAGGCATCATCCACCGGATTCACTATTTGCTCGTGGATTTGTGGTGGTAGGACAATGAGTGCAGATTGGCACAGGCCCATAATAAGTCCGGGGAAAGCAAGTGGACACTTAGCAGTTGTAATGCCACTCATTGCAACTGTTTTAATCTCCTTTGCAATGATTCTGGCTACATCTACTTGTTTTCCAGCAAGGATGCAGTAGATGAGGGGAGTGACATCAAGTGTGGTTGACGATGTGTGGCTTTTGGGACGGATATTGTGTAGAATGAGATTAAGAATCACCTGGGCCGAGAGTGTCATATTCTGCTTCAGTGCTCTAAAAGGCCTCTCAGCTGCATTAAGATCATAGTTCTTGCCTTCCTTGAAGATAGCCTTTCTGATTTCTTCATGGTCCCAGTTGCCTCTTGCTTGTTGAGTGTGAAACTCACATAAGTACTCAGATTCAACTGGGGTTAGTGAGTTTCCAAGGTAAGCATTAATGGCTGGGCGGTGAAACTTAACAATATGGCCTCGGACGAATGTCTGAAACTCAAACGGGTCCTCAGGGTCATTTGGAATAGCATTCGCGTAGAATTCCCTCACAATATCCGCATTTATCTTGGTCGGGGGACTCACCAACGTCTCCCACTTTCTGTTCTCAAAAATCCCCAAAATACCATTGTATTTGCCTTGAGGATTGATGATGAACTCTTTCTCGTGCCAGAATTTTCTCTTGAGCAGCTCCTGGTACCTTGCAGCGTGATGAGCGCTCCGGAAGCGACTCGCATCATATGGTGCGGATGCTCGAGATGATTGTCCTGCTTTTCGCTTACTTCCTGTTGTCTTTGATTTAGGTGCCATTGCTGCAAAACAATCAGGCAATACAAACAGAACAAGATAGATAGAGGTTAGTGAAAAAATGAAATTGAAAAACTCAGAGCAAAAATAAAATTTTCAAATTTCTGGAGAAAATCGCTAGGCGAAGCAAAGTATCGCTAGGCGAAAAATATTCAAAATTTCTGGGTTTTCCAGATGAATTTTCGCCTAGACGATCATACTTTCACTGAGCGAAATATGTATCGCTAAGCGAAGATGGTCTGGTCAAAACTGGTCAAACTGACCTGTAATTTTCTGTAATATCCCGCTTAAGACTCGAATATTTATTAATATTGGGACGATATATCAGAAATGTTTTGAGCAAAGGACAATTTGGTAATTTGACAGTTAATGGATTTAATTATATGGCAAGTGTATATATATATATCTCGCTTGGATGTAACAATTATCAGTGTTAGAAGCTTATTATGCAAGCATGGCATTTTTGTAATTATAGGGAAGGAAGAGTTTATTTATATGGCAAATAAGATATTTTTCCATTTCTCATTCTTTCCATTTTTCCCTTTCTCTCTCACGCCACTTCTTCTCTCTCTCACGGCCACTTCTTCTTCTCCACTCTAACCACCATTTTCTCACACAAACAAAAGTTATTCAACAAAGCCTTGGCATGATTAATACTTGTTACAAGCATAGAATTTGTTCCCTCTCCTTTCCTTCTCCCTGCCGAGCCATCATCCCTCCTTTCCCAATCTTCCATTTTCTACTCTATGAGATAAACAAGCTTATGTTGTGAAGGTTTTAAACTGTTAGGCATGTTTGGAATTGGCTTAAATCGAAATCTGATGTGGGTGTTGATAGAAAGCTAGGATTTTGGTTTTTGCTTGGAGTTCACAAGGTAATCAAGAATAAGTTGTTTTAAGAAATTAATTTGTGGCTTAATGCTGTTTATATAGTGCTGATACTGTTGTGAGGATGAAACTGTAAATGGGTAAGCTGTTTTAGAAGCTACAAAAGTGATTAAATCATGAATAAGCTGTTTTGGCATGTTTGATGTATACATGAGAATAGGTATAAATTATGGCACCGATTTTCCATGTTTGGACTGCTGGGTTAATGTTTTAGAGCTGGCAGGAAACTGAATAGAAGCAATAAGCTGTTTTGGGAATTGCAGAAGTGATTAAGTGTATAAGCTGTTTTGACAGAATCACTGTTTGGCTCGTAACTGTTGCTGTGTAACCTGGAAGTGAATAATTATTGGATTTTTGGATTCTACGTTTAATTCCCTTCAGTTCGAGTATAAATTTCATGTGATTCGGATTAATAACGAGCTCAGAAAACGCATTTGAAACTTGGAAAATCCTGCTGGAACAGTCTACGGGTTTTGGCGTAGTTTCGCGGAATAAGCTGAATGACGAGTTTAAGTGGGTGGAATGACTCCAAAAATTGTATACATGTGCTTGATAGACTTGGTAAGAGTAAGGTTGAAGTTTGGATTGAAAATGGGACTTATAGAAGCCATAAGCTGCAGTTAAGTTGTTTTTGGATAAGTGCTTATGGAGCTTGACAGGAACCTTGGTTGATGATTAAGCTGATTAAAGTGTCCAGAAATGTACTGGTGAGTTCCCTAGGGGTTATAGAACCCACTTTGTTGAGTTTTCATGAGTATTTAGTATTTGATCAAGTTATGAATTTTAATGCCTTAATTTTATGTTGTTAGTAATTCTTGATCATACATGTTGCAATTTGTTAATATGTTTTAGAAATTTATCCCTGAAAGCTGTATGATGTTTGGGCATGATTGGATAAGCCAAATGGTGGAAATCTTGTTTTAAACTTGCCCTATGTTGTCCAACTGCAGGTAAAATCGTGACACGATTTTACCACCGTGTCATGATTTTACAGGCAGGAGCTAACACGATTTCTGGGTAGGAAATCGTGACACGATTCCCAAATTTTGTCACGATTTTGCAGTGGACAGGAACATGTTGTTTTTCATCAAATCTTGCACCGTTCTGGCTATCCAATACTGCTTCAGACACAAGAAACAACATGTGATGATTAAGAGTCACTAATAAGCATTATAAGACCTATCCTTGAGAATGTTTAGATCATTATTATAGATTGAGGATAGGCACAACATTGAGAGAACGGATGCCTTAATCCACAAGTTATCATAGAGAATTAAAGGAGCTAGTAATGGGATTATCCCTTACTAAGCAATTTTCATACACTTATTAGAGATGTGTAAGCTCAAGAATGATATAGTATTTAAGTTTAGAACCTTTATAGGTTAAGTATTCAAGATTTATTAAGTTGCTAAGCTGTGGCCTTCGTCGTTCACGCCAGTGGAACACGAATGGTTCATACAAAGTAAGACTAAGATTAATATGATTAAGTCGTGACTTTCATCGTTCACGCCAGTGGAACATGAAAGGTTCATGCCTAAGTTTAAAGAATATTAATTCGCGTCTTCCGTCGTTCACGCCAGTGGGACACGGGAGGTATACGCATCAGTTAAGACTAATGTTAAGTCGTGTCTTCTGTTGTTCACGCCAGTGGGACACAGGAGGTTCACGCCAGTGGGACGCGTTATTCCGCAAGGATGACCGCACGACGACAAGAGGAGTCCGGTGTTAGCCTGATATGATAGGAATTTTCACCGGTTATCAGGGGAATGTGCTTCGGGGTTACTCCACCCGGGGGCATTCCGTAAAATGAACTCAGATAATATTGCTTGTTCAACGCTAACAGCTAACATAAAGACATGTATCAGTTAATATTTTATTATGTTATCAGACAGAGAATAATTATCAGACAGGAATCAGTTATCAGGCGGTGATCCTAGGTTTCCCCTCGATCACCCAGTTATCAGGATATAGTCTAGATCTCATGACTATTCAGTATCAGACTCAGACAGTGATCCTAGGATTCCCCTTGATCACTAGTTCAGCAGGATGTAGTCCAGTTTATGACTACACAGTTTAGCAGGACAGTCAGGTAGCCCTCTATGGGTAAGGTTAAGACCTGGCGATCATAGGTATCCCCAAGATTGCCGAGAGTAGGCACGGTGACCCTAGGTTTTCCCCGTGGTTGCCAACAGTAGGTTGGGCTGGAGCTCACTGAGACATTATGTCTCATCCCAATCCTTCTGGTGCAGGTTTACAGGTTAGCAAGAGATGTTCATGAAGATCTTCAGGAAGACGCTGGATGGAGTGCAGATGCTCGTCAAAGACAAGCTCAGGAGGTTGACAGATTACCTATGTATATGATAGTGTAATTGTAAATGATATTTGGATATTTGTATTAACGAGCTATTCGTACTCATTCAGTAGTTTTATATTGTATTTATTATTGAAAATTTTAATGTACCCAGTATCAGATTAATACACATACTAAATATTCTAGATAATTTAGTGTGGGTGTTACAATTGGTATCAGAGCAGGTCGATTCAGACCGTGCCTTGGGTCATTAAAAATTCAATAAAAGTAGTGGGACCATCGGGTTTCGGATGTTGTTCTAAATGTCACATCTAGTTGAGCCTGATCAACTCAATCTAGTATATGACAGTTAGGATAAATGTCCGAGAGCTGAATGTGACCAAGGAGGAATGAAGTGTATGAAGGGTGAAGATTAAGGTGATAGAATTTTAAGACGGAGTTGGCGAAGAAGTATTCAACGCCAAATGGTGGCCATCAAACCGTAAAGTGACTAAGCCTATTTATGGCAGAGTTTAGGAATGTCAGAAATATTTAAGGATAAGGTGAAGCACTTCAACTCAGTTGGACGCATCGTTGGATGATGCCTCATCTGTGGAGGACATAAGGATTAAGGAATCATGGAATACTCTAAGGGATGACTTGGAACCGCAGTTTGAGAAGTTAAAGTGAAGTGTGGACTATGTAGCAATTCTGTGTACAGAGTTGAAGAATTGCAGTACCAAAACATAGAGACTCGAAAGAGGAATTATCGGTCGGTTTTGAAATCTCTAGACTACCAGCAAGGATAGAGTGTGTAAGAATCGGAGGACTCACACACTCGACTCGGATGAGAATTCAATGTCCAGACGGTTAAGGGAATTAATTATGGATTAAGCGAATTATTTGGACAAATGAAACTAACCACTCAAGTGTGGTCATTGAGCGTGAATCGCCAGTAAGTTTAACCCCATCAAATCAGCCGCACCTCCCGAACCAAAAGCCGGATTTGTGAATTGAGGAGAGAAGATGGTATGCAACCTAAGAACTAAGATGGATGATTAAGAGGTGATAATAAGACCCGTTGCATATCGAAGCGTGAATCAGATTTTCAGATATTGCTTATAGTAAGAAGATTGGAAATAAGTTAAGTTTAACCGGAATATTACTCAATGATAGGTGGATATTGAATAATTAGTCGTTGGAATTTAGCAAAACTGATGGACTAACAAAGTTGAACCACCTTGATCGGAATTTCAGCCGAGAAAGTATGTTGAAATTTTAAGATACGAAGGATCGTCTTGAATATGAAAGGTTAGAATTGAGGTTAATGTTAAAAAGTTATATATTCTCAACCGAAAAGTTTCCTTCCATAAATATTATAGAAGCTGAAAGAGATCACCTCGTGTCGATTGATTTCCGAGGGCAGTAATAAGATCCAGATTTGAATTATGAATACAATAAACGGTATTGGAGGAAGCCAATAGATAATGATAAGTGCAGAAGTTTAAGATCGAATAATTGGGTGCTCGAAGAGATGTAACCTTTTTGGGCGTACCAGAGAACCGGTAAGAGTTTGAATATATTCCAAGACGGATTGTTCCGTAGAAACTCAAGGGTAACTTAAGGGACATAATAGAGTTATGGAGACCGAGGTTGTCTCGGAAAGATTATGGATATGACATCCTTACGGATAAGGATAGAACGACTAGTAACGGGAATCAATATATATATAAAAGATGTGAACCTCCAGAAACCATAAGTCGTTTTAGAAGTTGCTACAAATGATTGTGTGTGAATTTAAGTTGCCTCAAGCATGATTTCAATCAGGTTTCCGCAATGTTTAACGACTATATATGATGAGCTGACCAAGAGATGGTTACAGAATTCAGGATATGGAAAGCAAAGTTAGAACCAGTGTTTAAGCTGTCTAACAGGAGCGTTGTTGGGCTCGTAACAGTTGCTGAAAACCGTTTACAGCTTCTGGCGTAATATCGTGAAAGTAAGTATATAGTCCATGTACGAAAGGAAACGCAAAGTCAGGGGATGACCAATCCATAAGTTAAGCAGATGGTTTAAGCCACAAGAGAAATGATAACGTCAGATGGTTTGTTACGGTAATTACAAAGTGATAAAGTAAAAGGATTGGTCGATGAAATTTTATGTGACAATAGTGGTGTATTGCTCCAATTCTAACTCAAGTTGTTAAGAATCAGAGTTGCGCAGCGGAGTAGTAATCCAAGAGTGAATTAAAGAACAATACTAAGCTGAAGCTTAAAGAACGAGAAGGTGATAAGTGCTTAATTCTTAATATATGGAATAGCAGTAAGTATAGACGACTTGAACTTATCACAAGTTCTGAAATTTTTGGAGATTAAGTTGATGAATACTTCAAACTTCGAACCCATGAGAAACGGAATATTGGAATAGTTTAAGAATATATGGTAAGGAATAAGAAGGATGTGATTCCAGCACAATAAGTCTGAATCGATGGGAGTTAACGCTGAAACGGTAGTTTAGCTATTTTAGCTCAACAACATCAAGTATGCTTGAAGAGTAAGTTAGTCTAAAGAGAATTAAGCATGAGCCAACAACGGTATAGGTTGTTGAACTCGACGTTCAGAATGAGAAATAAGTTTACGATGCTGAGAGATGTAACCATAATCTATGTTATAGGTTGTTGTATACTCAAGAGTTAAACATGGGTAACATTGGCGGGACAAACCTGGCAAGCCAGTCGAAAGGCAAATCCCGAATGTTACAAAATGAGTTAAGAGTAAGAAAAGATTCCCCATTGATGTGATAGTGTCTCAAATATGTTAAGATCAAGAATGACGTCCCGTCAGTCGGACAAGGATGAGATGATGTATTGTGTACCCGTCAGTATTGTACACGTGCTCGCTTATGTATGTAAATTAAATGCTATGAATTATACTATGTGATAATATGTGAGACGACTTACACCACTCATCACTTGGGTTAGACTTCCAGGAGTTTGGAGTAATCGATGTAGAAAATATTTACGCTACAGCTAGAATACAAGAATAAGAACAATCTAATGTCTCAAAGTAAGTTTGCACGGACTATGAAGGTATTTATAAGAATTAGTACAAGTGTTAGAGCTGAACAACTCCAGATTGGATACGATGGATACGATGGTCAAGCGAGTTGGATATAACGGTTCAGATAACCTCACATCCTACTATGTAAGAGTTATGCAAATCATCACAAGCATTTCAGTTAAAGGAAAAGTTGTCGAGTATATTTGACATATAGAGAGTTGGAAATCCAAGGGATTCCGGTAAGTAAGACGAACTGGAGTTTTGGGCGAGTAGAGGAAGTAGTGTGTGAGAGATTCATTCATATATGATAGTGGAAACTAAATTTCGGGGACGAAATTTCTTTAAGGGGGGTAGATTGTAATATCCCGCTTAAGACTCGAATATTTATTAATATTGGGACGATATATCAGAAATGTTTTGAGCAAAGGACAATTTGGTAATTTGACAGTTAATGGATTTAATTATATGGCAAGTGTATATATATATATCTCGCTTGGATGTAACAATTATCAGTGTTAGAAGCTTATTATGCAAGCATGGCATTTTTGTAATTATAGGGAAGGAAGAGTTTATTTATATGGCAAATAAGATATTTTTCCATTTCTCATTCTTTCCATTTTTCCCTTTCTCTCTCACGCCACTTCTTCTCTCTCTCACGGCCACTTCTTCTTCTCCACTCTAACCACCATTTTCTCACACAAACAAAAGTTATTCAACAAAGCCTTGGCATGATTAATACTTGTTACAAGCATAGAATTTGTTCCCTCTCCTTTCCTTCTCCCTGCCGAGCCATCATCCCTCCTTTCCCAATCTTCCATTTTCTACTCTATGAGATAAACAAGCTTATGTTGTGAAGGTTTTAAACTGTTAGGCATGTTTGGAATTGGCTTAAATCGAAATCTGATGTGGGTGTTGATAGAAAGCTAGGATTTTGGTTTTTGCTTGGAGTTCACAAGGTAATCAAGAATAAGTTGTTTTAAGAAATTAATTTGTGGCTTAATGCTGTTTATATAGTGCTGATACTGTTGTGAGGATGAAACTGTAAATGGGTAAGCTGTTTTAGAAGCTACAAAAGTGATTAAATCATGAATAAGCTGTTTTGGCATGTTTGATGTATACATGAGAATAGGTATAAATTATGGCACCGATTTTCCATGTTTGGACTGCTGGGTTAATGTTTTAGAGCTGGCAGGAAACTGAATAGAAGCAATAAGCTGTTTTGGGAATTGCAGAAGTGATTAAGTGTATAAGCTGTTTTGACAGAATCACTGTTTGGCTCGTAACTGTTGCTGTGTAACCTGGAAGTGAATAATTATTGGATTTTTGGATTCTACGTTTAATTCCCTTCAGTTCGAGTATAAATTTCATGTGATTCGGATTAATAACGAGCTCAGAAAACGCATTTGAAACTTGGAAAATCCTGCTGGAACAGTCTACGGGTTTTGGCGTAGTTTCGCGGAATAAGCTGAATGACGAGTTTAAGTGGGTGGAATGACTCCAAAAATTGTATACATGTGCTTGATAGACTTGGTAAGAGTAAGGTTGAAGTTTGGATTGAAAATGGGACTTATAGAAGCCATAAGCTGCAGTTAAGTTGTTTTTGGATAAGTGCTTATGGAGCTTGACAGGAACCTTGGTTGATGATTAAGCTGATTAAAGTGTCCAGAAATGTACTGGTGAGTTCCCTAGGGGTTATAGAACCCACTTTGTTGAGTTTTCATGAGTATTTAGTATTTGATCAAGTTATGAATTTTAATGCCTTAATTTTATGTTGTTAGTAATTCTTGATCATACATGTTGCAATTTGTTAATATGTTTTAGAAATTTATCCCTGAAAGCTGTATGATGTTTGGGCATGATTGGATAAGCCAAATGGTGGAAATCTTGTTTTAAACTTGCCCTATGTTGTCCAACTGCAGGTAAAATCGTGTCACGATTTTACCACCGTGTCATGATTTTACAGGCAGGAGCTAACACGATTTCTGGGTAGGAAATCGTGACACGATTCCCAAATTTTGTCACGATTTTGCAGTGGACAGGAACATGTTGTTTTTCATCAAATCTTGCACCGTTCTGGCTATCCAATACTGCTTCAGACACAAGAAACAACATGTGATGATTAAGAGTCACTAATAAGCATTATAAGACCTATCCTTGAGAATGTTTAGATCATTATTATAGATTGAGGATAGGCACAACATTGAGAGAACGGATGCCTTAATCCACAAGTTATCATAGAGAATTAAAGGAGCTAGTAATGGGATTATCCCTTACTAAGCAATTTTCATACACTTATTAGAGATGTGTAAGCTCAAGAATGATATAGTATTTAAGTTTAGAACCTTTATAGGTTAAGTATTCAAGATTTATTAAGTTGCTAAGCTGTGGCCTTCGTCGTTCACGCCAGTGGAACACGAATGGTTCATACAAAGTAAGACTAAGATTAATATGATTAAGTCGTGACTTTCATCGTTCACGCCAGTGGAACATGAAAGGTTCATGCCTAAGTTTAAAGAATATTAATTCGCGTCTTCCGTCGTTCACGCCAGTGGGACACGGGAGGTATACGCATCAGTTAAGACTAATGTTAAGTCGTGTCTTCTGTTGTTCACGCCAGTGGGACACAGGAGGTTCACGCCAGTGGGACGCGTTATTCCGCAAGGATGACCGCACGACGACAAGAGGAGTCCGGTGTTAGCCTGATATGATAGGAATTTTCACCGGTTATCAGGGGAATGTGCTTCGGGGTTACTCCACCCGGGGGCATTCCGTAAAATGAACTCAGATAATATTGCTTGTTCAACGCTAACAGCTAACATAAAGACATGTATCAGTTAATATTTTATTATGTTATCAGACAGAGAATAATTATCAGACAGGAATCAGTTATCAGGCGGTGATCCTAGGTTTCCCCTCGATCACCCAGTTATCAGGATATAGTCTAGATCTCATGACTATTCAGTATCAGACTCAGACAGTGATCCTAGGATTCCCCTTGATCACTAGTTCAGCAGGATGTAGTCCAGTTTATGACTACACAGTTTAGCAGGACAGTCAGGTAGCCCTCTATGGGTAAGGTTAAGACCTGGCGATCATAGGTATCCCCAAGATTGCCGAGAGTAGGCACGGTGACCCTAGGTTTTCCCCGTGGTTGCCAACAGTAGGTTGGGCTGGAGCTCACTGAGACATTATGTCTCATCCCAATCCTTCTGGTGCAGGTTTACAGGTTAGCAAGAGATGTTCATGAAGATCTTCAGGAAGACGCTGGATGGAGTGCAGATGCTCGTCAAAGACAAGCTCAGGAGGTTGACAGATTACCTATGTATATGATAGTGTAATTGTAAATGATATTTGGATATTTGTATTAACGAGCTATTCGTACTCATTCAGTAGTTTTATATTGTATTTATTATTGAAAATTTTAATGTACCCAGTATCAGATTAATACACATACTAAATATTCTAGATAATTTAGTGTGGGTGTTACATTTTCGCTCAGCGAAATTTGGCTTCGCTAGGCGATCCATGACAGGTAAAATTTTTGTGTACTGGTTTCTGATTTAGTCTCTGATTTTGAATGTAAAGTGACCTAATCTAAAATGCAAAGCAGTAAAATAATTACAAAATTGGGGTGCCTCCCAACTAGCTCTTGTTTAACGTCATTAGATCGACGCCTGTTTCAAGTTTGCTCATGAATCAATTAGTGAAATTGTTGTCGTGTGCCGAACAACTTCACCACCAAAGTATGGCTTCAGTCTTTGTCCATTCACTGTCCAAGTTGCTTTGGTGATAGGATCCTTTAGTTCCACTACTCCATAAGGTCTGACTTCCTTGATCATGAAAGGGCCGGACCACTTGGATTTCAATTTACCCGGAAATAGTTTCAATCTTGCATTGAAAAGCAAAACCATTTGACCGGGCCTAAATTGCCTCTTCATAATCTTCTTGTCATGATACCTCTTGACCTTTTCCTTATAGAGCTTGCTTGATTGATATGCTTGGTCACGCATTTCTTCCAATTCGTTCATTTGGAGCTTTCTCTTCTCCCCCGCTTGCTCTTGGTCAAAGTTCAAAAACTTTAGCGCCCAAAACGCTTTATGCTCCAACTCGACCGGCAAGTGGCATGCTTTCCCATACACCAACTGAAATGGTGTGAAACCCGTAGGAGCTTTGTATGCGGTCCTATAGGTCCACAATGCTTCGTCAAGTTTCATTGACCAATCCTTCCTCGATGATGACACGATCTTCTCAAGTATCCTTTTGATTTCACGGTTGGATACCTCGGCTTGACCGTTGGTCTGTGGATGATATGGTGAAGCTACCTTGTGTTTGACTCCGTAGTGCTCAAGTGCTTTTGCCAATTGTTGATTGCAGAAGTGAGAACCTCCATCACTTATAAGCACTCTAGGAGTTCCAAAACGGGAAAAAATGTTTCTTTTGAGAAACCTGACCACTGTTTTACTATCAGCTTTTGGGGATGCGATTGCTTCTACCCACTTAGACACATAGTCGACGGCTACCAAAATGTATTCATTGGACATGGAGGATGGAAATGGCCCAACAAAGTCAATACCCCAACAGTCAAAAACTTCGACTTTAAGGATGCTTTGCAGAGGCATCTCATTCCTTTTTGAAATTCCTCCAGTTTTCTGGCAACGCTCACAATTCTTCACATGCTCATATGTGTCTTTGAATTGAGTGGGCCAATAGAAGCCTGCCTGAAGAACCTTAGCTGCAGTTCTTTCACCATTGTAATGCCCACCATATGGCGAATTATGACAATGCCACATGATGTCTTTGGCTTCTTCTATAGCAACACATCTCCGTAAAAGGTGGTCAGCTCCAATCTTGAAGAGATATGGGTCGTCCCATAAATATTGAGTTGAGTCTCTCATCAACTTCTTCTTCATTTGCCATGTATAATCTTCCGATATGAACCCCGTTGCTTTGTAATTGGCCATGTCAGCAAACCATGGTCTTTCTTGAACCATAAGCAACTTCTCATCCGGAAACTCTTCAAGTATTTCTCTCTCGTTCTTCGTTACCTCATTGTTCACCAATCTTGACAGATGATCAGCCACAAGGTTCTCAGTCCCCTTTTTGTCTTTAATCTCCAAATCAAACTCTTGGAGAAGCAGCATCCATCAGATGAGTCTCAGCTTGGAGTTGGGTTTGGTGATTAAATACTTTATGGCTGAATGGTCAGTATAGATAACAATTTTTGAACCAATGAGATAAGAACGAAATTTTTCTAATGCAAACACAATAGCAAGTAATTCTTTTTCAGTGGTAGCATAATTGATTTGTGCATCATTTAAAACTTTACTTGCATAGTGTATAGCATGAAAAAATTTGTTTTTGCGTTGACCTAACACCGCTCCAACCGCATAATCACTCGCATCGCACATGAGTTCAAAATCAAAATTCCAATTTGGTGCGGTGATTATGGGTGCGGATGTCAAACTTTCTTTCAAACATTCAAAAGCATTCATGCAATCATTATCAAAATCAAAAGACTTATCTTTGTTGAGCAAATTGCTCAATGGCTTTGCAATCTTTGAGAAGTCTTTGATAAACCTCCGATAGAATCCGGCGTGGCCTAGAAAACTTCGGATGCCTTTGAGACATTGATTGGTGGTGGAAGCTTGCCTATCACATCAACTTTTGCTTTATCAACTTCAATACCCTTGGACGAAATCTTGTGACCAAGGACAATACCCTCGGTTACCATGAAATGACATTTCTCCCAATTGAGTACCAAGTTGGTTTCCTTGCACCGCTTCAGTACCGTGTCAAGATTCTTCAAGCACAAATCAAATGATGAACCGAAGACAGAAAAATCATCTATAAACACTTCAATGCTCTTCTCTATCAAATCAGCAAAGATTGCTTGCATGCATCGTTGAAATGTTGCTGGAGCATTACATAACCCGAACGACATGCGTCGATATGCAAAAACTCCAAATGTACAAGTAAAAGCTGTCTTCTCATGATCTTCTGGATTCACCGATATTTGATTATAACCAGAATATCCATCAAGGAAACAATAAAAAGCTTGTCCTGACAGTCTCTCTAGCATTTGATCCATGAATGGTAGAGGAAAATGATCCTTCCTTGTAGCTTTGTTGAGCCTCCGGTAATCTATACACATCCTCCAACCGGTGACGGTTCTTGTCGGTATGAGCTCATTCTTCTCATTTATGATTACTGTCATACCTCCCTTCTTAGGGACAACTTGAACCGGGCTAACCCAAGTACTATCCGAGATCGGATAAATCATGTCGGCTTCAAGTAGTTTAACCACTTCCTTCCGGACTACTTCCTTCATATTTGGGTTTAGCCGACGTTGAGGTTGTGCTACCGGCTTGTAATCTTCCTCCATCATGATCTTATGCATACAATAAGATGGACTTATCCCTTTCAAGTCGGATAGTGTCCAGCCTATTGCTTCTTTGTTAGACTTCAAAACTTCAACCAATTTGGCTTCTTCGTTGCTTGACAAGGAGCTACTTATGATGACCGGTTTGTTACCCTCTTTTTCAAGGAAAACATACTTCAAGTGTGAGGGTAGGATTTTCAGCTCCTGCTTCATTTCTTCAACTTTGACTTCATTCGTCAATTCCTCATTTTAGCTTTGTGAGGAGGAATTTCCTTCAACGAATCCAGCTCCTTCAAACACTCTTCTATTTTTTTCTCATCATCCTCGCCTATGATATTAAGTGCATTCGTCAAGACTCTTTCAAGATGTGTCAAATTGTGCAGTTGTTCCCTTGTATCAACAATCAATTCATCAGTTGCATCCATCTTGAAACATGCACCTTTATCACTAGGATACTTCATAGCTTCATTGATGTTGAAATTGACTTCTTCATCGTCCACACGGACTTCATTAGACCTCCGTCAAGATCAATCATCATCCTTTCCGTTTGCATAAATGTTCTTCCAAGAATTAGTGGCACATCATCATCCTCAGGTATATCCATCACCACGAAGTCGATGGGAAATAGGAATTTGTCGACTTTCACCAACACATCTTCAGCTATTCCCAATGGACGTGTGACAGATTTGTCGGCCAATTGCAACGTCAAATTAGTTCGTTTCACAACCAAATCACCAATCCTTTTGACAACGGAAAGTGGGATTAGGTTGATACTTGAACCAAGATCAATGAGTGTTTTGCCGACATTCACATTGCCTATAGATACCGGTAATGTAACTTTACCCGGATCTTTCTCCTTCCTTGGCAATGTTCTCTGGATGATTGCACTACAATTAGCATCAAGCTGAATTGTTTCTTCATCATTATACCTCCTCTTCTTGGAAAGAATTTCTTTCATGAACTTGGCATATGTAGGCATTTGCTCTAAGGCTTCCGAGAATGGAATGTTGATTTGCAATCTTTTGAATATGTCTAGGAACCTTGCAAATTGCCTTTCTTTATCTTTTCTAGCTGGAGTAGTTGGATATGGTAGATGTGGAGCTGGTGCATTCTTCACAACTTCTTGATTCTTGCCCCTCTCCTTCACCACATCTTTCTTCTTCTCATTGTTCTCTTTTTCAACTACCTCCTTATTCTTTTCTACTACTTCCTCATTATTATCTCCCTCCATTTCCTTCTCACTTCCTTCATCAATTTCTTCCTCATCATTTTCTTCAACAACTTTCCTCTCCACCTCAAGGTTGTCTCCTATTCCCCTACCAACTACCTTCCCACTTCTAGTAGCAATTGCCTTGCAATGGTCTTTGTCTCTTGATGCAAGGTCGGTCTCATCAAAATGACTTAATTGTCATTTTGATGTTGATGCATGGTCTTTTGGGTTGGTTTGAGTGTTGGCGGTAAAGGTTCCGCCTTTTTGTGTGGCTTGAGCAAGTTGTTGAGCCATTTGGCCTACTTGGGTTTCAAGATTTTTAATTGAAGCATCGGTATTTTTCTGGTTTGCCATAGACATTTGCATAAACTGGTTCAATGTCTCGTCGGTACTTTGTTGACGGTTTTGTTGCGGTGGGTATTGATTGAAATTATGGTAAGGTTGTCGGTTAGATGGTCCAGCTTCTTGTCTCCATCCTTGGCCATAATTAGGGTTATTCCCTCTTGGGAAATTGTTGTTATGACCTTGGTATTGACCTTGAAACTGTTGCGGCCTTTGTTGGTTGCCGACATAACTTACCTCTTCAGTAGGCGGTGGACAAAATCCAGTGGGATGATCGCCTGAACAAAGCTCGCATGATGCGACTTGGTGGTGTCTTCTTTGTTCATTTTGTATCTACGTCATTTGTTGTGGAAGATTAGCCATCTTTCTTGTTAATTCTTCCACTTGTTGTGTCAACAACTTATTTTGAGCGAGAATAGCGTCATTCGTTTCCAAGTCCAATATACCAGCTTTTCTTTGACCCGAATTTCTATTGTGGTGAGCCTGATGGTCGTTGAATGCCATTCTCTCAATGATTGATACAGCATCATCAGCACTCTTGGCCATTAATGATCCACCCGCAGCAGCATCAAGTAGAAGCTTCGACTGTTGTTGCATCCCATTCCGGAAAAGATGAATTTGAGTTATGTCATACCCCATTTTTTGACTCATATTTTTCTTTTTTGTTTATTATTTCTTTTGTTATTTATTATCTCATTTCTTATTTTTATCTTTTATTATCTTCATTATTTCATCTCTATTTTTTTAGAATTTTATTTCTTAATGTTTATTACCATTTATCATCACTATTATTATTATTTATATTATCATCATTAAAACTATCACTATTGTTATTATTAATATTATTATTATCTTTTTCCATTAATATTATTATTATTACCTTTTCATCAATGTTATTATTTTTATCTTTTTCATCATCATTATTATTATCACCTTTATTACTATTATCATTATTATTATTTTGTTTTTTGTTTCCATTATTACTTTTATTATTGCCATTACTATCATTATTTTTGGTTTTTATTTGATTTATTTTAAAAGAAAATAAAAAAGAAAAAGGGGAGTTCGCAGAGCAAAGTTCCCATCGCTCTGCAAACTCTGCGATTTTTGCAGATTTTAATTTCCTTGATTTATCTTTCTTTTGTTTTCATTATAGTTATTATTATCATCTATCATTATTATTATCACTGTTATTGTCAATTGTGGCTGATTGGATTCAACAAAGCAAGAATTGAAGCATGTGCCATTAAAGCCAAGGTGAGAAGGATTTTGTTCCAACCAAGCAAGTTGGCCTGCCCTTGGGCAGCCCTCATCCCTCCCAATTGACCTGCTACTGGCCCTGCGCTTGCCAGCCAGCAGCTTGCTCATTTTCCTTCCTTCTTTCTCCCCCAAAACCAGTCAAACACAGCTGGTTTTGCTTGCCCAAAAGCTGTTTGTGCTGCCCTGTTTCAGCTGTCTTCCTTCTTCCTCACACCAGCCCACATGTTCCCTTTTGTTTCCCCCAACCTCTGCACATTACAGTGCACGTTTTTCTTGCTTGACCCCTCAAGATTACAAGGATTGATCCCAAGGGACAGCTCAATTGCAAACAGCCCTGTTTTTCCACTTTTCATCATTATTTCTGTCCAAATCAGCTTCATTGATGGCTGGTTTTTGCCAAAGTCTTGACCAAGGTTGCAAGGCAATGTCACCTCTTCACTTTTGCATTAAATGCAAAGCAAAGTAGCCTGGTTTTAGCCCACAATGCAGCTGGGTTCTAGGAGATTTTCATCATGACAATTGATTTGGTTTTGGCCTATAAAAGGAATGCATTGCATAAGGATTTCACACAATTGAAACACCATTAAATACACAGCAATTACAGAATTTTTAGAGCAGAAACACACTACTTCCAGCAAGGAAAAAACCATTTCAAAAGCATTGAATCATCAACACTTCCAACTTTTGCAAAGTTACAATAAACCAAGTCCTTTCCTATCTCTTGCACAACAAGCATTGCTAGGAGTTCTGTAAGTATTCTAAACTCCTTATCTTTCATTTTTTTGCATTGTTGCTTGCATTATTTACTTTGTTTAAATTCATTTTGCTAAAAAACCCACTTTTGGAACTTCAAAGAAATCTCAATTTGCAAAACACAAAACTGAGTTGTTGTGCTCTTTTTCTTGCTAATTTTCAAAGCTTTTTAATCCCCTTAAGGTTCTGAAGCTTATTCAGAAGCAGCTTCTGAACAGAAGTTCAGAAGCAGCTTCTGAGTTCAATTTTTCGCAAAGTTCGCAGAGCAAAGTCATGGTCGCTCTGCGACCATGACAGAACTTGGGTTCGCAGAGCCAAGTTCAGGTTGCTCTGCGAAAATGGCAGAACTCAGAATCTGAGTTCAGGCTTCTAAAAAGCCAATTTTTGAGGTTCTCACTTAAAAACTCAGAACCTAAGAGGATTAAAACTCATTTTGTTCAAAACATAACAAGAGTTTTGCATGATATTGGAAAATTCACAAGTTTGAGCAATAATTTTTGGATAACTTGCGAAACAAGTTATGTTCATTAACTTTCAAAATCAAACTTGAGCAAAAAGCCATGTTCGTTATTTTCAAAACCAATCTTGAACAACAACTTTGTTCATGAATTTCAATCAAACACGAACTTGAGCCGAACTTGTTCATTTTTCAAAATCAAGCTTAAACCTTGAGCCGAACTTGTGTATTTTCCAAACTTATGCATCTTTCCATGAACTTGATCATTTTCAAACTTGAATAATACTTGTTCTTGAGTTCCAATAACTTAAGCAACAAGCTATGTTCATGATTTTTAACAAACTTGAACAACAAACGTGTTCATGATTTTCAACAAACTTGTTTTGAATTCCAACGCGCGTGAACCATGCTTGTTTATCTTTGCATCATGAATTTGAAACAAACTTTTTTTCAAAAAACTTGAACAACATTCGCTCATAGGTTGCAACAACTAATTTGAGCAACGAACTTTTTCTTAAACTTTTTCACCAAGTGTTTTGCTCTTAGAGATTTCTTTGAGTTACAACAAAAACTTGAATGAAAAAGGAATGGTTTGACGTATGTCTCTCCATTCCCCGGTTGCACGAATGCTTGACGTATGTCTCGTTGTTCGGGCAATCGTCATTCTATTTTTAACGCGTCCAACGCACTTAACCTCTTATGGGTCCTTCGTGACCAATCCAACCTTCCTTTGGTCCCCCGTGACCATTTTAAACTTTTCTTGGCCCTCGTGGTCAATTCGAACTTTTCACGCCTTTGCGCATTTCCCAACGGATACCATCGCCTTAGCGCGAGTCCGTTTTTTTTCATTTAAACCTTTTACGCCTTTGCGCGTTTCCCAACGGATACCATCGCCTTAGTGCGAGTCCGTCTTTTTTTCGTTCAAACCTTTTTCACGCCCGAGCGCATTTTCCAACGGATAACATCGCCCGAGGGCGAGTCCGTCTCTTTTTTTATCAAACCCTTTTTACCTTCATTAAGCTACCCACACAACGGTAGTAGGTAAAAGGCTTTTTATCGGTCTTTTTTAAGCTATCCACACAACGATAGTAGACCACGTTTCTTTTCTTTCAACCAAACTTTTTCGTCCGGGCGCGATCAAATCTTTTAATTAAAATCAACCAACATACAAACTTTTTCTACCCAAAAAACTACGTAAGCTTTGAATTCTCCATCGCACCAGGAGATACGTAGGAGCAGGATTCACATCTTGTCAAGCCCATTAATAAAAACTTTCTTTTTTCCCTTTCATCATTTTTTTTCTTTTTTTCCTTTTAATATATTCAAGCATGCAAGCAAAACGTTGAAAAACATTCTAGCCTTAGCTAACTAGGAGGTTCCCGTTGAGTACAACGGATGTGAGGGGTGCTAATACCTTCCCCTTGCATAATCGACTCCCGAACCCAAAATCTCTAACATTAAGGTAATTTCGAACTTTTTTCTTTTTTCCCCGAAAAATTAAAAGTTCAGTCGTGATTTAAATTTAGTGATTCAACGCTTCTCAATAGCTTGATATCCGAAATTCGACGCGACAAGTTAAATCATCAAAACCGTGGTTTGGGCATCTTCTTAGCATAGACTTGAATCGCTCCCAAGCTTCACATAGTGTCTCACTTGAGCCTTGAGAAAAGACAGCGATGGTTGTCTTGGCCTCCATAAAACGATTTTGAGGAAAGAATCTCTCAAGGAATTTCTCCTCAAGAGTGTTCCAGTTAGTCATCACTTGTGGCGGCTGATCCAAGTACCACTCCTTTGCCTTTCCAATCAACGAATGAGGAAACATTCTCATGAATATTGCTTCCTCATTATTCTCCATTTCTCCTAAAGTACCGGCTATCTCATAGAACTTTGTTAGATGTTGAAATGGATCCTCATGGTCTAAACCCGAGAAAGGGTTAGTGTAATATCCCGCCTAAGATTCGAATATTTATTAATATTGGGACGATGTATCAGAAGTTTCAGTTAATGGGTTTATTTATATGGTAAGTGTGATATCCCGCTTATAAGTATCAGTTATCAGTATTAGAAGTTAATTAAGAAGCAAGCATGGCAAATACGTAAATAAGTGGAGATGGCATTTTAGTAAATAATTGGAATGGGAAGAATGTTTTAAAATAAGTAGTAAGATATTTCTTACTATCTTTCCCCATGTTTCTACACTCTTCCATTTTTCAACTCCTCTCCTTCCTTCTCTCAATCTCACACGCCCTCCCCTCACCTTGTCAACATTCATCCAAACTTCAATCAAAATCTAGTAAGAAATCTTGTAAGCAAGCTTGGTAGGAAGCTTAGAGCAAGGGAAAGGAAAGAAGAACAAGAAAGTATCAAGAGAAGAGTTAGATTGGAGCAAGTTAGGGTTTTGGTTTTCAAGCTTAATCAGCACCATTTGGAGTTAAGGTGAGCTCCCTAGGGTTTTATAACCCATTTGAGAGTTGTTTACTCTTAGAGTAATTTTTATAAAGTGCCCTAGATTATGTAAATTGCTAATTCCTTGTTCCAGCCATGTTTAAATGATTTATAAGCTTAAGAAAATCCTTTTTATGCCATTTGGGAAGCTTGGGTGTGTTGGGATGGCTTGGAATGATGAAAAATATCAATTTTGAGATTTTTGGACCTGTCATGGTCGCTACAGCGAGCTGGAGCTCGCTACAGCGACCAGGCAGAATTTTATTCTGCCTACTGTCGCTACAAGCGCCCAGCTGGTCGCTTCAAGCGCCACTGGTCGCTACAAGCGCAGGCTGGTCGCTACAAGCGCGCAGGCCCAGACAGCACTTGACAGCTTTGCTGTTTTGAGTGTTCTGGGGCGTGTAGGCATGGTTTTCCGCATCCGTTTTCTCCATAAACATTTTAGAAACATTAACCACCATTCTAACACATTCAAGGGGCCCCAAAAAGGATGGAAATGTAAGGAACAAGGATTGAGCAATGATTTAAATAGTTCAGAATTAAAGGGCAAAGCTTAGACGAATGCAGGAACTTCATTGCAATGTTTAAGTAAGTTAGGGACGTAGTTTCCCCACTTTAGATAATGGCTCATGAGAACGATGAGTCAAGAACCTATTATAGGTTAAAGAGATTTAGAATGAAATTCATCATGTATTAAGCACAAGAATGGAACTATAGTCATAGTTAAGAACCTTTAATAGGTTAAGCATTCAAGAATGCATCAAATATGCAATAGACATAAGTTACATATATAAGAAAAATAAGAACAAGAATTATTAAGTTATTAAGCCGTGGCCTTCGTCATTCACGCCAGTGGGACACAAATGGTTCACGCAAAGTAAAGACTAAGATTAATATCATTAAGTCATGACTTTCATCGTTCACGCCAGTGGGACTTGAAAGGTTCACGCATAAGTTTACAGAATATTTATTCGCGTCTTCCGTCGTTCACGCCAGTGGGACACGGGAGGTATATGCATCAGTTAAGACTAATGTTAAGTCGTGTCTTCTGTTGTTCACGCCAGTGGGACACAGGAGGTTCACGCCAGTGGGACGTGTTATTCCGCAAGGATAACCGCATGACGACAAGAGGAGTCCGGTGTTAGCCTGATATGATAGGAATTTTCACCGGTTATCAGGGGAATGTGCTTCGGGGTTACTCCACCCGGGGGCATTCCGTAAAATGAACCCAGATAATAATGTTTGTTCAACGCTAACAGCTAACATAAAGACATGTATCGGTTAATATTTTATTATGTTATCAGACAGAGAATAGTTATCAGAAAAGTATCAGATATCAGGTATCAGTTATCAGGCGGTGATCCTAGGTTTCCCCTCGATCACCCAGTTATCAGGATATAGTCTAGATCTCATGACTATTCAGTATCTGACTCAGATAGTGATCCTAGATTTCCCCTTGATCACTAGTTCAGCAGGATGTAGTCCAGTTTATGACTACACAGTTTAGCAGGAACAGTCAGGTAGCCCTCTATGGGTAAGGATAAGACTTGGCGATCATAGGTATCCCCAAGATTGCCGAGGTAGGCACGGCGACCCTAGGTTCCCTGTGGTTGCCAACAGTAGGTAGGGTAGGAGCTCACTGAGACGTTATGTCTCATCCCTATCCTTCTGGTGCAGGTTTTCAGGTAGCCAAGTGGCTTTCGGATGAAGATCTTCAGGAAGATGCTGGATGGAGTGCAGCTGCTCGTCAAGGACACGCTCAGGAGGCTGAAAAATTGTATATGTACATAGAAGTGTATGTTATGATATTTGGATAATTGTATAACGAGCAAATTTGTACTCATTCAGTTGTATGTATTATTGTTATTATTATTGAAAATTTTAATGTACCCAGTATCAGACTAATACACATGCTAAATATTCTAGATAATTTAGTATGGGTGTTACAGTTAGCATATAGAATTTGGAGGATACCGGTCTTCATCTCCATTTGTTTTGTTGTCCTTGGCGTCTTTCCCAATTGTGCTAGGCGTCGTGGGCTGTTGTGACAAGGCATCCCACTACCACCTGGGTTTCCGATAACTTCTCTTTCTCCGGCCATTGGTGTTTCTAGGATTGGAACTAATGAAGGAATTGAAACAGATGGTTCCTCTTGCTGCTTCTTCTTTGCTTGATGCCTCTTCTTCCGAGTCTTGCTATTATTTCTTCTAGCAGTCCTCTCAATTTCTGAATCAAATAGAAGTTGATCCTCTTGTATCTGACCTCGCATATACGGATTTTAACAATCTGTCCAAAAAGGATTAGCAACAAGATGGATAAAGAATGATAGTTATATACATAAAAGAATTTTCTGCAAAATTGCTTAAAACAATAATTTTAGTTGCGATGTTTATGATATATATCCGTTATAATCCCCGGCAACGGCGCCATTTTGATGAAAGCACCAAGTGCAGCTGCAGGTGCTGGTGATGATGTAGCAGCTGGTGATTCAGATGAGGAGACGGCGAGTGATGAGGAAATGGAAGATTGAAGAGGGAGTACAAGAGGAAGGACTTGAAAGCACGCGCGAATAGTGAAATTTTTTATTTAAAGCTTTCAGTCAAAATTTTTTTGGATTGTCTGAATACTATGGCTTGTGTACTTTGTTTCTTTATTTTGTTTTTGTACCTTTGAATTCTGTATTTTGTTTCCGTACTTTTGATTCCGTACTTTTGATTATGTATTTTGAATATTATGTACTTGTGGTACATTTTGTTTTAGTTTATGCTTTATGTTTTTAATTATGTGTGTTATATTTATTTAGTATCATATTATAGTTAGTATAGTTTAATTTTCCATTTGATTGAACCCTGTTCAAATACTCAAAGCTAAATGCTTGAACTAAGCCAAAGCTGTGAGCAAAAGATCAGGTGAGTGATAATGATAATAAGTTAGTGATAAAGCGCGCAGCTAAGGTACTCGTTTCTTGTTTTTCTAGGTATAAACTTGAATGTGAAATGAGTCCTTTGCACACAAATTTATGTTATTCAGTTTTACGCAAGAACATATTTATGTTTGAACCAATTAGAACTAGCCAAAAATGTGAGGAATCCTCAAAGTCATTGTATATATATGCAGGAGACCGGCATTTTTTTTGTTTAACTCGATTCTTTTATGTTAAATCTGAATGTTGTTTTAAATTGTATGAAAGCATTGAAATGATCAAGGCATTTTTTGAATTTGAGTAGAAACACTTGACCAAATAGCCTACCCTGTGAGAAGTGAGTATCTGTTAACCCCTTTGAGCCTAATGAATCGGAATTGTTAACTATGAACTGTCAACTTTCATAAGCTCAATTGCTTAATGAAATTGCCGGAGTTTGTAAAAAAATTCAGTTCATAGTTAACTCATTATTGAATTCTGATATTTTACTTTCATTGTGAACCCTTAAACCATCATGATTATTGTCCTTTGCCAAAAGAAAAAGGAACATTCAATTAGGGTATCATCTTGAACTAAGTTGGGGAGAAAAGGGAGGTTGTGTGTATCAAGTAATGGTGAAATGTTGTAATTGATCTTGACAACAAGAAAAAGAGAATGAAAAAGAAAAAGAAAAGAAAGAAAAGCAAACCAAGAAAAAGAAAAGAGAAAAATAGAAAAAAAATCAATAAATCAAAAAGTTGTCAAGATCAATCAAAGAAAGATTTGTAAATCACCAAGAGTTGTGTTTGAATAAGGAGGAAGTGTGTAATTAGAATGAATGTTCCTCTTGCTTGGCCATTTGAATTCAATATCTCACATATGACAATTCTTTTGTAACCAAGCCAAATTACAACCCTTAAAGACCTTGTGATCGATGCTTTTGTGCTTTTAGAAATGATAATTAGATGGACGCATAATTTGATCGGAATGTTAGCATACTTGCCGGATGAGTGTTCATAACCCTCACAATTGATTTCAATTTGTTCATCTACTTTATATAGAAGTGTGTTAGGTGTGGATCAAATTTAAATATGTTGTTTGCCAAGAATTGTGTGATATGAACTTTGTGCTTAGGACTATGTCACATTCATGGTATATATTTAGTTGAATGAGAAACTTTACTGTTGCTCGCTGTCATACCCCATTTTTTGACTCATATTTTTCTTTGTGTATTATTATTCATCATTTCATTATGATTTTCAATCTCATTTTTACCTTTTATTACCTTTTATTATTTCATCTTTATTGTTGGATTTTTATTTATTAATATTTATCACCATTAGCATTACTATCATTTTTATTAATATTATCATTATCATTATTATTATTAATACTATTGTTATTGTAACACCCATACTAAATTATCTAGAATATTTAGAATGTGTATTAATCTGATACCGGATACATTAAAATTTTCAATAATAATATATACACAAAACTACTGAATGAGTACAAATAGCTCGTTTATACAAATATCCAAATATCATAAAATACACTTGCATATACAAATATATAATCTGTCAACCTCCTGAGCTTGCCACGACGAGCATCTGCACTCCATCCAGCGTCTTCCTGAAGATCTTCATGAACATCTCTTGCTAACCTATGAACCTGCACCAGAAGGATAGGGATGAGACATAATGTCTCAGTGAGCTCCTACCATACCTACTGTTGGCAACCACAGGGAACCTAGGGTCGCCGTGCCTACTCTCGGCAATCTTGGGGATACCTACGATCGCCGTCATCCTCTACATAATTCGCGATCAAGGGGAACCTAGGATCGCTACATGTCTTTATCTTTGCATTTCATAATCTATTCTAAAACTTAGACTTATACTTGACATATACATAACCTTATGCTTAGTGATCGAGGGGGAATCTATGATCACTTGCTGGTGTATGATGACTACTTTGTCTTAACTCTTAGTACATAATACATATGCGTATTCATTTTCATATTCGTATTCATAATCATCTTTCATATCATAAGTTAGAAGTTAGCGTTGAACAAACAATACATTATCTTGGTTCGTTTTACGGAGTGCATCCGGGTGGAGTAACCCCGAAGTACATCTCCCATCATACCGGTGAAATTCCTATCATATCAGGCTAACACCGGACTCCTCTTATCTTTGTGTAGGCAACCCTCTCAGTGAAGCCCCATCCGGCATAATCCGGAGCCTGCTGGACACAACTTATCTTTGCATGTAGACAACCCTCTCGAAGAAGTCCCATCCGGCGTATCCCGGAGTCTACTGAACATGCTTAACATAGTCTTATAACTTACGTGTGGATAGCCCTTTCGGAGAAATCCCATCCGGCATAATCCGGAGTCTGGTGAACACGTTATCATATTCTTTATCATTAAATTCTTAACTTAAGTTCATATACATATCTTATACGTTCATGATCTTGTGTATATCTAATGCATTCTTAATTAATCATTCTTAAATGCCTAACCTAAGAATAGGTTCATGTCTTAGAGCAATAGATCGTTCTCGTTAATTCTCATCTTAAGTACTTGTAAGTACTTACTTTACTTTACTATAGTTGGCACAATAATACATTCTTAGGGAGAACCAACTCCCAATACATAACTTATGAAATTATGGTCTTAAAGTTATCGTACTCATAAGCCTTTGCTTGATTAGGAATAAACCCAAAACTAGTTTCTTTACTTCTCTATATATCTCAGGGATTTAAGTATTCATCTCCCAATGTTGTAACTATTCCTCATCCTATGTTGATCTTAACATTCTCTAATGGACATGAAAATCGGTGGCCGATTACAAGAATTCGGGGGCCGATCTTATAAAATCGGGAGCCGATGTTTTACGAAACAATCATGAAAAAATGAATAACAATTCGGTGGCCGATTTTATGAAATCGGTGGCCGATTTCTGCATTTTCCAAAACGTGATTTCAGTCCTTTGGGCTAAACCAACCATGTCCAACATCAAAACAGCTCAAGAGAAGAGTCTTCTAAAACATATTGATAAATTACAACATGATTAACTAAAGAATTTGACTAGCATGAGGAATTGGGCACTAATTACAAATTTTATCCAATACACAACTTAATCATCAAAAATTCAACAAGGTGGGTTCTAAAACCCCAAGGGAACTCACCTTAAACTTGATTTGGTGCTAGCTAATCCTTTAACTTTCTTGTTCCAAATTTCCCCAAGACTAGGCTTACTAGCAAGAACCAAGATTTCTGCAGATTTGCAGTTTCGGACCCCTGACTTCAAACTCGTCCCCAGACTTCAATACTCAGCCAAACTTCACAAAACTGGTACCAAAACGTAGATAATTTTGTTAGCTTTCCATAGCATCAAAGACCACTTGATTCGGAGTTATAGAGAGAGAGTTCTTACCATTTAAATGGAGCCCTGTCCCCAAATACGGGTTTCTCCAACTTCCTCCAAATCTCTACCCAAAACTTCTTCTTTGTCAGGAATCATCATGCAGGATAAAATAGAGGTTTAGGCTCAAACAATAGGCACGAAAATTGAAGTGAGAAAGGAAGATTGAAGTGATTCTTACCTTTTCTTAACTCCTTCTTGTTCTACTCTTCCAACTTAAGCTTACTAGCCAAAAAATCCACAAGATTGCATGATGATTAAGAGGATGGTAGTGATGATTGTGGTGGGGCGTGAGGCAAAGGAGAGGGAGGGGAAGAGAGCTGGTTTTGAAAAGTTAAAGGAATGAAGAAAGTGGTAAGAAAATATCTTACCTTCCTTTTCTTATAATCCTCTCCTTTGAAAGAATTACCATAATGCCATGCCGCTATTTACAAAATTGCCATGCTTGCTTCGCAAGGTTCTAACACTAATAATCGATACATATAAGCGGGATACTACACTTACCACATAAATAACCCATTAACTGACAATTTACCAAATTGTCCTTTGCTTAAAACATTTCTGATACTTCGTCTCAATATTAATAAATATTCGAATCTTAGGCGGGATATTACAGTTATTGTCTTTTTCATTAATAAATATTATTATTATCTTTTTTATCAATGTTTTATTATTATTATTTATTATTATTATCATTATTCTTAATTACTAATATTATTATCTCTTTCATCATTATTATTGTTACCATCTTTATTATTATTATCATTACCTTCATTGTTATTTTCATTTTTTACTATTATTATTGGTTTTTATTTGTTTTATTTTAAAAGAAAAGAAAAAAGAAAAAGGGGAGTTCGCAGAGCAAAGTCACGGTCGCTCTGCGAACTCTGCGATTTTTTTTGCAGATTTTAATTCCTTTGATTTATCTTTCTTTTATTTTCATTATAGTTATTATTATTATCACCTATCATTATTATTACTGCTATTGTTATCAATTGTGGCTGTTTGGACCCAACAAAGAGAGAATTGAAGCATGTGCCATTAAAGCCAAGGTGAGAAGGTTTTTCTTCCAAGCCAAGCAAGTTGGCTGCCCTTGGGCAGCTCTCATCCCTCCCAATTGACCTGCTACTGGCCCTGAGCTTGTCAGCCAGCAGCTTGCTTGTTTTCCTTCCTTCTTTCTCCCCAAAACCAGTCAAACACAACTGGTTTTGCTTGCCCAAAGACCATGAGTGCTGCCCTGTTTCAGCAGTCTTTCCTTCTTCCTCACACCAGCCCACATGTTCCTTTTGCTTCCCCCAACCTCTGTACATGGCAGTGCACGTTTTCCTTGCTTAACCTCTCAAGATTGCAAGGATTAATCCCAAGGAACAGCCCAATTGCAAACAGCTCTGTTTTCCATTTTTTCATCATTGTTCCATCAAGATCAGCTGCTTTAATGGCTGGTTTTGGCCAAAGTCTTGACCAAGGTTGCAAGGCAATGTCACCTCTTCACCTTTACATTAAATGCAAAGCAAAGTAGCCTGGCCAAAGCACACAAAACAGCTTGGCTCTAGAGATTTTTTCATCATTGCAATTGATCCTCATTTTGCCTATAAAAGGAATGCCTTGCATAAGGATTCAACACACTTAGAAAAACAATTGAATAGCAGTTCAAACACACAGAATTTCTAGAGCAAGAACAGAGTTCAATACATAGCAAAAACCAATTGGAACATTAGAGTTATTTGTCATCCATAATCTCCAACATTTCACTTTGCAAAACAATCACAAGCATCCAAGCTTCCTCCATTCTCTTGCAATACAAGCATTGCTAGGAGTTCTGTAAGTATTCTAAAATCTTTATCTTGCATTTTGAATTGCTGCTTGCATCATTGATATTTGTTTAATTTCATTTTGTTCAAAAAACACTTTTGAAACTCCAAAGGAATCTCAATTTGCAAAACACTAAAACTGAGTTGTTGTACCCCTTTTCTTGCTAATTTCCAAAGCTTTTCAATCCCCTTAAGGTTCTGAAGATTGTTCAGAAGCAGCTTCTGAACAGAAGTTCAGAAGCAGCTTCTGAGTTCAATTTTTCGAAGAGTTCGCAGAGCAAAGTCATGGTCACTCTGCGACCATGACAAAACTTAGGTTCGCAGAGCCAAGTTCAGGTTGCTCTGCGAAAACTGCAGAACTCAGAACCTGAGTTCAAGCTTCCAAAAGCTAAATTTTTGAGGTTCTAACTTAAAAACTCAGAACCTAAGAGGATTGAAACTCATTTTGTTCAAAACATAACAAGAGTTTTGCATGATATTGGAAAATTCACAAGTTTGAGCAATACTTTTTGGATAACTTGAGAAACAAGTTAGGTTCATTAAACTTTCAAAATCAAACTCGAGCAATAAGCCATGTTCATTATTTTCAAAACTAAACTTGAACAACAACCTTGTTCATGATTTTCAATCAAAATTGAACGTGAGCCGAACTTGTTCATTTTTAAAACCAAACTCAAACTTGAGCCGAACTTGTGCATTTTCCAAACTTATGCATATTTCCATGAACTTGTTCATTTTTCAAACTTGAATAACACTTGTTCTTGAGTTCCAATAACTTAAGCAACAAGCTATGTTCATTATTTTCAACAAACTTGGACAACAAATTTGTTCATGATTTTTCAACAACTTTGTTCTTAAAGTTCCAACACATTTGAACAAAGCTTGTTCCTTTTTCATCATAAATTTGAAACAAGCTTGTTTCATCTTTTTAAAACTTGAACAAACATTCGCTCATAGGTTGCAACAACTAATTTGAGCAACAAACTTTTTTCTTAAACTTTTTCACCAAGTGTTTTGTTCCTTTGAGATTTCTTTGAGTTTCAACAAAAAAAACTTGAATGAAAAAGGAATGGTTTGACGTATGTCTCTCCATTCCCCGGTTGCACGAATGCTTGACGTATGTCTCGTTGTTCGGGTGATCGTCATTCTCTTTTCAACACGTCCAACGCGCTTAACCCTTTTATTGGTCCCTAGTGACCAATCCAACCTTCCTTTGATCCCTCGTGGTCAATTTAAACTTTTCTTGGCCCTCGTGGTCAATTCGAACCTTTTCACGCCTTTGCGCGTTTTCCAGCGGATACCATCGCCTTAGTGTGAGTCCGTCTTTTTTTTCATTTAAACCTTTTCACGCCTTTGCGTGTTTTCAAACGGATACCATCACCTTAGTGCGAGTCCGTCCTTTTTTATTCAAACCTTTTTCACGCCCGAGCGCGAGTCCGTCTTTTTTTATCAAACCCTTTTTACCTTCATTAAGCTACCCACACAACGGTAGTAGGTAAAAGGCTTTTTATCGGTCTTCATTAAGTTATCCAAACAACGATAGTAGACCACGTTTCCTTTTTTCACCAAACTCTTTCGCCCGGGCGCGATCAAACCTTTTTCATAATTAAAATCAACCAACATACAAACTTTTTCTACCCAAAGAACTACGTAAGCTTTGAATTCTCCATCGCACCGGGAGATACGTAAGAGCAGGATTCACATCTTGTCAAGCCCATTAATAAAAAACTTTCTTTTTCCCTTTCATCATATTTTTTCTTTTTCCCTTTTACATATTCAAGCATGCAAGCAAAACGTTAAAAACACTCTAGCCTTAGCTAACTAGGAGGTTCCCGTTGAGTGCAACGGATGTGAGGGGTGCTAATACCTTCCCCTCGCATAATCGACTCCCAAACCCAAAATCTCTAACATTAAGGTAATTTCAAACTTTTTTCCTTTTTTCCCCGAAAAATTAAAAGTTCAGTCGTGATTTAAATTTAGTGATTCAACTCTTCTCAATAGCTTGATATCCGAAATTCGACGCGACACTCGCGCTATCACAATTGAATCATTCACCTAAAAAACTTTTCTTCAATTTCTGAATTTTTGCCTCATGCTTAACTTTGTCGAAAGCCTTGTTTTTCCAATTACTTTGAATCTTTTGTTTGAGGACAAACAAAGAACTAAGTTGGGGAGTATTTGATAAGTGGCAAAATATGAATAAATCCATGTCTTTTATAAGGCTTTTTAGTTACTTGTTATGCAAGTTATCTTAGGAAAAGCATGGAATTTATGAATAAATGCCAATTATTCTTTGTATACCTTATTCTTCCCCATTTGTGTAGGAAAAAGCAAGCCAAGACCTGAAAATAGCAAGAAATATTGAAGAGAAGCATGAAGACTTTCGCCCAGCGATTGCTTGGCGACTGCTTGGCGAAGTCAGGCAGGGAATTTTGGGAGTTTTCAAAGTACACTTTCGCCCAGTGATCCTATGGCGAGAAGTTGGCGAAGTCAGGCAGAGATTTTCTGGAACAGGGGAAGTTTGTTTTCGCCCAGCGAAATCATCAAGGCGGTTTAATGCTGTAGAAGACGTGGCAGAATGCCATTGGCCAGATAGTTAATTTCGCTTAGCGAAATTGGTCTCGCTGAGCGATATTGCATTTATCAGTTTTTGTATATAAGCTTTTTACAGCTTTTAGGTTAGATTTTCTACTATTGTTAAGCTTTCATTAAGAACAAAATTTTAGAGTTTATTACCAGAGAATAGGGCTAAAAGAAGGGCACTTCAAAGGACAAACAAGGAATCAAGTTTAGATCATTCAAGGGTTTTTGAGAAATCAAAACTAGCATTGATCTTCATCTTTACTCCTACTTTTGTATTGTTGACATGAGAATGATCAACTAAACATCCTTTGTTGGGATTAGAGGTAATAAATCAAGCTAGATGTAGTCTATTTGATCATGTAAATATTTGATTCTAGAGTTTTATAATATATTGAAAGTTATTCTTGTTATTCGATCTTATTTATGGTTTAATGCTATTGACAAATACATTTAAATCTAAGTTTAGAATACCTTTCTATTAAAACAAGTGTTCTAGACATGGAACTATGTTTTGATAATCACTTAAAACATCAATACTTAATGCTTTTGGATCGTTTAATAGATTGGGAAATCGTCGATTAAACGATACAATCGATCTCACAACTTTATTTGGACACGAATAATGTTGTCGAGTGATGTGTGATAATATCGTTAAAAAGAGATTAAAACTAGAATCCTTTTTTCATGATCATTAGAATATTATCGATGCTTGATTTATGACTTTGATACCAACGCTTTTATGCCCTATTGCTCGTAGTATTTATTTATATTTTGAAAGTCGATTAGGTTTAGTAAACAAATGAAACCCTAACTTAAAATGATAATCGATGTTGAATGGTTTATGATATCACGTAAATCCCTGTGGAGACGATACCTAATATACTCACGAGTAGATAGGAAATTATGAAGTGAGGTAAAACACTTTCATCAAAATGAAATAGCAATTGATCCTCTTGTATCTGACCTCGCATATACGGATTTCAACAATCTGACCAAAAAGGATTAGCAACAAGATGGATAAAGAATGATAGTTATATACATAAAAGAATTTTCTGCAAAATTGCTTAAAACAATAATTAACGCTGCAATGTTTATGATATCTATCCGTTATAATCCCCGGCAACGGCGCCATTTTGATGAAAGTGTTTTACCTCACTTCATAATTTCCTATCTACTCGTGAGTATATTAGGTATCGTCTCCACAGGGATTTGCGTGATATCTTAAACCATTCAACATCGATTATCAATTTAAGTTAGGGTTTCATTTGTTTACTAAACCTAATCGACTTTCAAAATATAAATAAATACTACGAGCAATAGGGCATAAAAGCGTTGGTATCAAAGTCATAAATCAAGCATCGATAATATTCTAATGATCATGAAAAAAGGATTCTAGTTTTAATCTCTTTTTAACGATATTATCACACATCACTCGACAACATTATTCGTGTCCAAATAAAGTTGTGAGATCGATTGTATCGTTTAATCGACGATTTCCCAATCTATTAAACGATCCAAAAGCATTAAGTATTGATGTTTTAAGTGATTATCAAAACATAGTTCCATGTCTAGAACACTTGTTTTAATAGAAAGGTATTCTAAACTTAGATTTAAATGTATTTGTCAATAGCATTAAACCATAAATAAGATTGAATAACAAGAATAACTTTCAATATATTATAAAACTCTAGAATCAAATATTTACATGATCAAATAGACTACATCTAGCTTGATTTATTACCTCTAATCCCAACAAAGGATGTTTAGTTGATCATTCTCATGTCAACAATACAAAAGTAGGAGTAAAGATGAAGATCAATGCTAGTTTTGATTTCTCAAAAACCCTTGAATGATCTAAACTTGATTCCTTGTTTGTCCTTTGAAGTGCCCTTCTTTTAGCCCTATTCTCTGGTAATAAACTCTAAAATTTCGTTCTTAATGAAAGCTTAACAATAGTAGAAAATCTAACCTAAAAGCTGTAAAAAGCTTATATACAAAAACTGATAAATGCAATATCGCTCAGCGAGACCAATTTCGCTAAGCGAAATTAACTATCTGGCCAATGGCATTCTGCCACGTCTTCTACAGCATTAAACCGCCTTGATGATTTCGCCGGGCGACCAAGATTTCGCTGGGCGAAAACAAACTTCCCCTGTTCCAGAAAATCTCTGCCTGACTTCGCCAACTTCTCGCCATAGGATCACTGGGCGAAAGTGTACTTTGAAAACTCCCAAAATTCCCTGCCTGACTTCGCCAAGCAGTCGCCAAGCAATCGCTGGGCGAAAGTCTTCATGCTTCTCTTCAATATTTCTTGCTATTTTCAGGTCCTGGCTTGCTTTTTCCTACACAAATGGGGAAGAATAAGGTATACAAAGAATAATTGACATTTATTCATAAATTCCATGCTTTTCCTAAGATAACTTGCATAACAAGTAACTAAAAAGCCTTATAAAAGACATGGATTTATTCATATTTTGCCACTTATCACAACCACCCACGACATTTGAATCATTATACTTGACAACCTCCTAAAGCCACCGCTGCAAAGGCTGTGTATAACCAGAGGTAAGGTGATGCGGAGGCCGCGCCTCGTCGCACCAACACCGAGAGTGTCTTGATGACACGGGCCACATTCTTGTTCAAGAATTCCCCTAGCTTCCTCAAACAATTCAGCCACCACTATGTGCACGATGAATCTCTAGCGTTTTGTTACAGAATATTTCTGCTTTATCAAACTACACGATGAATTTCCATGATTTTGGCAAATGGGTTAGTAAGTTCGAATAATAGCACTAAAAAAACAAACACCTTGAGTCCACAATGTACTCCTCACCAGCATAGTCAAACAAAAAATGATCTACATATGTAGGTCAATCTTTAGTTATAAAAGGAACAATACAAAAATAAAAGTGTTAGTAAGTTTGAATGATAGCACTAAAGTAGATTTATCAAACAATTTGTGTTCAACCAGCAATAAATTAAATAATCACTTACAGAACATTTATCAATCAGTTTGTGTTCAACCAACAACAAATCAAATAAATGAATGTAAATCAGAGTCTATAATGTGAATTTAGTAATATTCTCTTCTTGACCCCATGAATTACATGTTGCCAAAATCTCTAAATCCACAACACAAATTACAGAATAGAATCGCTAGAAGAAAATCCTAACCAGAATCGAGAAATCAAATAAGATGAAAAGGAAATTTACTCGTTAATGGTGAGGACTTTGTGTAGATCTTCGAGATAAATATTCTTCTACTATGAATCACAAACCCTAGATTTGAAGATCCACCAATTGGGTACACATGAGAATAACGACACCCAAAGAATAACAGAAGCAACACAAAGATGTTGTACATGAGAGACGGAGCCGCTGAAGCAGGGAGGTTGACGGTGGCGGTCACAGCAAGTTGCGGCGTGGCATGGCGGAACGCAAGACGAAAGTTTGGAATCGGCGGTGTAGTTCAATGGTGGAGCTCGGTGGTGTGAATTCAGAATCCGTGATTGGGTTCGGCGGTGTACTTATTGGGTTTCATGGTGTGGTTCACGGTGGTTGAGTTTCACGGTGGGAGAATGGAGAATGGAGAAGAAGCGTTTGTGGAGAAGAATGGAAAAGGGTTTGTGAAGCCTTTCAACGTTGAATGCATAAACGACTTTTGTGGTTTGGATCTACGAATTGAAAAGGGTTTTGTGAAGATGCAGAAAAGTGAAATTTGCTTTGAGATTCAATAGAGGCAGGATTCACCAAAATTTCAATTTGGCGCTGTGTATTTTGTTTTGTCGCTTTGTATTTTGGCTTCTTAATTTCTTAAATTGGGTTAACCGATTTAATATTCTTTGAAGTTAAAACTTTTTCCTTTGCCCAGCTTTTTAAATGAGGTGGATAGATGCCCACTTAAAATCCCTGTGTTAATATATGTTTTTTGCACTAGTGTAAAAATCTCAAATAAATACATCATAATGAATAATCCAAAATAAAATCCCCAGACTCCTAGATCAGAGCATCTAATCTAGACATCTGCAAAGCAACATAAAAAGAGTAGGCGTAACGTCGTCCTCAAGCACAACTCATCAAGCAACTACTCCTCAACCTGCAAGTCTACACCACGAGGGTGAGGCAACAACAAAGCCACTGGAGGGTAAGATATACGTTCAACAAAAGGATATAATAAACGCATGTAAGTTTCAGGCAAAACATCGACAACATAAAAGCATTCAACATCAATAGTCTGGTTATCAACACACGCATAATTCATTCATCATCATTAGTAACTTAAAAGCATCATCGTTCCAAAACATGATTCATGAATCATAGTATATTCTCATCAATGTATAATTGTCAACTTAAATATACATCATCAACGATTAATCATTATATCACTATAAATCATCATCAACACAATTATGAGTCATTCATAATTTCCACACATCAACAATTTGACATTTACCACGTAAATGCACAAGTTCACACCAAAACATTACCAAACACTGACTCATGTGTATGAAATGCGCCTAACATGACTCTACATGCATGTGGTACCATCGTGATCTTAAATCACGCTACATTTAAATCTTGATCTTAAATCAAGCTACATATAAAATCTTGATCTTAAATCAAGCTACATTTGACCGACAATGAATGCATGGAAGTTCATGTATGGACTTGACAATGCACACAATTATAAATCATGATCTCAAATCATGCCACATTTCACCACTTTTCATTTGCATTATCAGATCAATACATTCCACACAATTCATGTTATCACTATATCATCCTTTAATCACAACTATAATGCATTAAACCACATTTATCATCATCATCTCATATTAATGCATTTCAACAAGTTTAATCATCATCATATCTTAAACGTCTCAACATTTTACTTTTATTCATTATAATTCACATAATTCGCATTTCATGATTTAATCTCGCAATTACATCAAATCATCATCATTCCACTTCTTAAATCATGCAACTGCATCATTCATATCATCATAAACATTTGGCATACTTGCATGTATTTTACGTCCCAAAATAAATCTTCAAGTTCATTTCATAATTTATCATTTTCGTCTCAAAATAAACATTTCAACTCATTTTAACGCAAGCAATCAATACCCATCAATAATTCATCAAAACAACAACAAAACAGCACAAAAGGATTGTCCATGGATGTCTGAAAACATTCTCAAATGACCAAAACGCGCAGAACATCAATGTTGTTACTGCACAACTTCGCTCAACGAAGCCCTATGGTCGCTCAGCGAAGTCATGTTTTCTATGCAGCCAGAAAACAGGTTTTCCCTTATGGGAAGACCTCGAAAATCTCCCAAAAATCTCATTTTTAATCCCAATCATCCCAAAATCGTTGTATAAACAGTACCCATAGTTATTACACTCAAAAGGAACAATTAAAACACATCAATTCAACATGGATTCTCATGGTTTTTCACGTAATTAATCAAAAACTCAAAACTCACTTTTATCAACAACTTAATCAATCAAACATGGTATAACAACAGCAACAACACTTCATTCATACCAAACATCATCATAATCACTTATTCAAATAGTTCTTGCAGCAACTTATTCATTTATTCATTTTCACCAAATTAGGCTATTTTACCAAAACACAACAACAACAACAACTTAATTGACAACAAATCATATATTCAACTTAATTCTTTCATCAATTCAACAAGTCATGGCAGCAACTTAACAATCAACGACAAACTTAATCATTTCCATGCAATTATCATGTTATCCATCAAAATTGACAACTTATCAAATTAATATAACAAACCATGAATTTTGACATGAATAAAACATGAATTCACCAACTTTAACATACTCAACTTAATCATGAAAAAATAGAGCACGAATTTCACATAATCAACAACAACAATTATGAAATTAAGCATAAGCTTAAAACATCCAAACTACACATTTGTTTAAACCCAATTGATGAAAATAATCTCCCCTCTTACCTCAAAACTCTTCAAAAATGGCTTCCAAGCTTCAATTCTTCACTTCCTAGTACTTTCCCATCTTCTAGCTTCTTCTTTCTCTCTTCTCTCTCCTTAGCCTCTTCTCAAAATTTTCACAAATGATTTGACCAAGTTCACCACCACTCACTACTACTCTTTATATAATATGTGTTAGGGTCACTCACACTAATGAACTTAGTCACATCCAACTCTCACAATTATTTTCTCTACACTTTTACTTCATTAACCTCTCATATTACTTATACACCACTATTCTCTAAAATTCAAATTTCTAGTTCTAACATAACTACAAAAATGTCACTCATGCCAAAATGACTAAAATACCTCCACCACTTAAAATTCCTCTAACCCACCAATCACACTACCAAATAATCAGTTATCAAATATAATAAATAATAATAATAATAATAATAAATAAATCTAATTTAAAAATTGGGCTGTTACACATTCTAGATAATATTATGGCAGCCCATCTTTAGCACTCTTATGTGGAGCATTTGAAAAAATGGAAATGATAAAGATTGGAATGATCTCAGACACGTGTTAGGTCATTTGTGATAGAGCCACACAACACTGTTATCAAGCTGGAAGAATGTTCAGGAGGTAAACAGACAACAAGCGTAGCTCATGTTGTTAGACAGATTGAGAAATGGGCTAAACCATCCCTAAGTGGATACAACTGTAACATTGATGCCACTTTCTCAGAAGCTTTGGAGAGAATGGGCATATGAATATGCATCATAGAAGAAGAAGGGGACTTTGTGTTGGCCTGAACCGAATGGTTTTCCCCCTCTTCTTGATATTGATGTTGGAGAGGCGTTTCGGCTGTTAACGGCTATGGAATGGGTAAGGGTTTTACAACTGTGGAACATGGAATATGCATCGGAGATGAAGAATGGGACTTTGTGTTGGCCTGAACCGAATGGTTTTCCCCCTCTTCTTGATATTGATGTTGGAGAGGCGTTTCGGCTGTTAACAGCTATGGAATGGGTAAGGGGTTTACAACTGTGGAACATGAACTTTGAGGTCGACTCCAAGACGGTTGTAGACAAAATATATGGGAAGCAGATCGGTCTATCGAAATCCAGTGAAATAACCAGTAAATGTGCATATCTGCTTAGTACCGATCTTATGAACTCTAATGTTAAGTTCATCAAGAAACAAGCAAACGAAGATGCCCATGGCTTAGTTATAGGGTGGCTCCGTCGGAAGCTAGTTTCCGTATTTATTCTAACATCCCAACATGTATCAAATCTATTATTATAAATGAAATGCATTAAGTTTGCAATTGTTAAAAAAAAATATCATACTTTAATATTAGCATAATTGTTGACCAATGTTTAATTACACTTTCATCATCTCTTAGGTTCAAAAAGAAAAACACAGCCATCAGTGATTGTTTTTAAACTTTTTGCCTTGACAAATACGGTACTATTTGGCCCGGCTTTTTTCTACTTCTCTACAATTTTAAGGAGAAAGTATGTCAAACACAATATTTATTACTCCCTCCGTCCCAAATTGTATGACGTTTTGGACATTTCACACGTATTAAGAAATATAATTAATTTTGTGTGGGAAAGAGATATGAGTTGTTTTACAAAATTGTCCTTAATAAATGGTATGAGAAAGATAAATTAAAGAATTGAAAAAATATAGAGTAATAAATAATTAAGGATATATTAGGAAAAATAACATTAATGTTTCATTGGTATTGTAAAGCGACATATAATTTGGGACAATTTTTTTTTCCAAAACGACATACAATTTGGGACGGAGGGAGTAAGTACTTACTAAAACAATATTTTAAACATTTTTTCCCTTCAAAAAATATTTTAACATTTTTTTTATTTATTATATATATGTGCAATATTTTGTCAAACAACTTTTAACTTAAAAATAGCTTTAAAACTAAAAAAATAATAAAGTAACAAAACAACTTTAACTTCTTTTTTAAAGCCCTTAATTTTAACTTTGTTTTAAAGTAGTTTTTGGACTGTAAAAAAGTCAGGTCAAACGACTCCTACGCTACACTTTTTGTCGTTGGAAAATCTAAGTTTAGATATGTGCTTGACTTCATTTTTTCTGGCAGACACCAACCAAATTTAAGTTTACGCGGACAGGAAACTTCGAAAGAAATGTAGAATAAACAAACATTAGATTGGAGAAAGGATTATGTGTGTTTGGTTCCATTTTTAAAGATGTCAAAATTAATTCAGGATGATGTAGAATTGATTTTGACATATTTGATTGCTTTTAAGTAAAATTGATTTTGCCTTCAAAATTTATTATTTTGAAGTTAGGATTTGTAGTTTTTAATTCTAGAATTGATTTTTACACACAAATTTATAGTTCAATTCAATTTTACATAAATGTATCTTAACAAAAGTCATTTTACATTCAACTCACTTTTAGTCTGAATCAATTTTACATAATCAATTTACTCAAAATCAATTCTTGTCACCCGGAGAATCAAACATACGCATTGTTATTCTCTAGTTGAATTACCGTCAATCAATCATAAATGTTACACCATTAATTATTTTTTACTTTAATATAGTTTCATTGATAGGGTACTAAATTCATTCAACCATATAGAGATAATTAGACCACTTGATTTTAAATATTATCGAGAATAAATATGTGATGCTTTTTCAAATAAGTATAAATATGATGATTTAGGATGAACATGTCAAGGTAGAAAGGCTTATTCTTTAAAACAATCAAACAAAAAAAAAGTAGAAAGGCTTATATTCTAGTATGTATAATTGCTGACTAGTACTTAATATGCATTGAAGTTCTGTCCTCTCAAAAAAAATGCATTGATGTTCTATGAACTTTCAGATACTTAATATGTACTGTATGCAAGGTGGTAAAGAATTATATATCTATGATGGAATATGTTGCTATTTTCTTCTAGATCATGTTTTGCAGTAGCAATTTGGACATTGAAGTTATGCAACAATTTCTGATGAGACTTTTGTCAAGAATCTATTAAGGCTAGTTTGGTTTATGATGTATTCTATTAGATTTTCTAATAGAAATTATGGTAGTTGAATCATTATGTTGAGATTGAGAGTCTGAGATATATGCACAGAGTCGTGTAATGAAGTTTCGGCAGATGATGAGTGGAATGCAAAGAGTCATGCAATGAATTTTGTGCAAATGAAAGGTTAGAATCAGGATTCAATGCATATGCAGTATCTGAATGAGATCTGAAGGGGAAACAATATTGATGTCGTCAAGGAATGAAAGATCAGGAGTAGCATATGCAGTTTTGCTCATATTATTCAGTTGACAATTTGGACTGATAGATAAAAATGTTTTCAAAGAAAAAGACATCTTTTGACAAGAAAAATTCTTTCAAGTGTAAATCAAATAAAATGTGGCATTTTACACCGATTTTCAAACCTAAATAAATGCATTTTCTTAACCTAGAGCCCAATTTCTTTCTGTTTGATTCCAAAGTATAAGCAAATGCTAGAGAACCAAAAACTTTAAGAGAATTAATGTCAAGTAAACAGTTGAGAAGTATTTGGTAAGGAGATTTTTGAGCTAAAAAATGCGTTGGTATCTATTAATGATGTGCACAACAACATGACTAACAGCATTCCTTCAAAAAAAAACATGACTAACAGCATGTGCCCAAAATTTTTTAGCTAAATGAGCTTGAAATAAGAGAGACATAGCAGTACCAAGGATATGTTAGTGCTTTCTCTCAACTATGTCATTTTGGTGAGGAGTTCCAACACAGGAAGATTGATGTATAATTCCATTTTCAAAGAAAAATTCTTTTTGAAGAAACTCATTGCCATTGTCTGACCTAATACATTTAATTTTAGGCTAAATTACATAAAGGTCCTTTAAGTTATTTAATTGTAACAAATTGGTCCATTAAGTTTCTTTCGTACCACTTAGGTCCTTTATGTTAATTAATTGTAACAAATTGGTCCTTTAAGTTTTTCCGTACCAATTAAGTCCTTTAAGTTATTTAACTGTAACAATTTGGTGTATTTTAGATCTTAAAAATGTAAGTTATTCGGGGCCTAACAGTTACAATTATATAACTTAAAGGACCTAAGCGTTACAAAAAAATACTTAAAGAACTAATTTGTTACAATTAAATAACTTAAATGACGTAAGTGGTACGAAAAAAACTTAAAGGATCAATTTGTTACAATTAAATAACTTAAAGGACTCATGGTGTAATTTAGCCTTTAATTTTGAAATTAAATTGTACTCCCTCCGTCCCAAAATATAAGCAAAAATGAGTCAACATAAGTTGATGTATTTGGTACAAATTTTGAACCAAATACATTAACTTTTGTTGACCAATTTTTGCTTATATTTTGGGACGGAGGGTGTATACCAACAATTCTAACAAAGGACTTGATCAGATTTGATGCTTCTAACTTAAGTTTCATGAGGTACACCCATGTAAATCTTGACTTAAGCTTCATACCTATTTGATAGTTGATTAATAGGTCGCATTTAAGAAACTTGTATGAGATGGTGGGTTGGAGAGATTGAGTGATATGTACATGTAAAACCCATTTAAATACTAAAAAATGAGTGTTTCCATTGTAGATGCTTTAACTTTCTGTTCGTTTTTCCATGTCAATACATTTTAGTATCTTTAGAGGCATACTTTAAGGCCTTCAAACTTATGTATGTGAATTACATGTTGCTGATGTGTTGATACATTGATCTTAATTTGTGATGTTGGTGAATTACGTAGGTTTAATGCTGGGAACAAATTGATTCCATGGCGGCATTTTAGTGTTTTGTGACGATGTTAGTCAAATTGTTATTATTGAATTGCTTGTATCATGACAAATATTTAGAAAAAACCGCTCTTGTTCAAAGTGTAACCAAACGTATTAAATTGAATAGAACCATTGTCAACCAGTTTGAAGAACCAGCTTCGGTTCAGCTCAATTGATTTAGTATGGTTCGGTTCAGTTCTAACAAACAGAAAAACGGGGTTCTGTTTGGTTCAGACATAGTTTTGGGTTTGAACAGAAATTATCCCATCCCTAAGAACGATAATGTAAGAACAACGGAGGAAATTTTGTACTATGAATAAAGTTTAAGCAGAATGTAAATATGACAACTAAAAAATATTTAAATGTAATAATTTTCTAAAATAATAATAAGCCAGACAACCAAATAACAATGACCCACCAACCCAGTCATAACAGACCAGAAACCCGACCCAAACCCCAAATCGTTGAAAAGACGAAATTACGAAAACACCCTTCCAATCTTTCTCAGATCTTCTGCAACTTCTCCCCTTTCACCACCGGATTCGCCTTCGCGATATGCTCTTTCCCCAACCCCTTAAAATCAAACTCACACGCGTGCTGCTCCGGGTAACGGTGGGTCCCGCATAACATCCTCCCACACTTGCACTTAAACCCCGTGAGCCCCACGCGCTTCTTACACGTCATACACCGATTCTGTTGCAACGGTTTCTCCTCACCCACAACGCTCGGCGGTCCAACCGGATCCGGCAACGAAGATGACGGTTCAGAAACAACCACCGCCGCCGGCGGTGCGATGGATTGATTGAGAACGAGTTTGGCTGATGAAGCTTGTTGTTCTTTGAGTTGTAAATCGCGGTAGCATCTTGAACAGAGATTCTCCGTTGCGGTGTTGCCGAAGAAACCGCAGTTGTTGACGCATAATCGCGGTGCTTGCAATCTGTGTTCTTCCGCCATTTTTTCTTTCTGCAAAAGAATTGAATCGAGTCGTTCAATCAATGAAATTTCAAATCCATAAATCGATGAGAAAAACAACATAGAATAGAATAAAATAAAAGATTACCGTCAAGGAGAATTATTATCGAATATAAGAAATTGTTGAAGGATTAAAGAAAAGAATATTCAATTGCAGATACGAAGAAATTTTCAGAAACGTGTTTTGGTTTGTGGGTTTTTAAAGGAGGCCGTAGGTCTCTAGGTGAGACGTATCTATGTGGACATGATGTTGCTTTCTTATCGAAAGCCGTGTTAACTACGTTACTTTTTTTTTCTTAAAATAATTATTTTTTATTTGTTTTATTTTTACTTTTTTAAGCCATTTATTTCAAATTTTCAATTCAATTTTGTAGGACACTAATTTTTTTTATAAGTTCAATTTAATTTAATTTATATGGAGTACTTTTTTATGGTAATTAATATGAACTATTTTTATTAACAATCTTTTAAAAATTAATTTGGATTTAACTTCAAAAAATTTCGAAGTCGAACCTACTAGTAACTTAATATGAGGTAAATGAGAAAACTTAAGTGTTGTTTAAGTTTAAAAATCATCTTTATCTTAAATTGTACATCATTCTCTTACCCTATATTTAATTTCCACATCTTGTTCCAAATAATTGTACAAAGTCCATATTAAATCTTTTTTTAATTGATATGAAATTAATTTATATATCCCTCCGTAGAAACTTCTTTTATATGATATTTTTTTGAGAGATTCTTTTTTATTTTATTTTTAAGGAAGAGGTTCTTTTTTATGATATGTGCAATTATTTCGTTAATAACGGCACTGTATTTTTTAATAAATTTTAAATACTTTTTAGATATTTTTTGTAATTGTTCAATTGGTTCGCATTTTTGGTTTAAATGAACATCAAATCAAATATAATATTTAAAAATATGTCTAATATTAGAAATCAAAAATAAAATCTTTAAAAAATTGAATTCGATAAAACTTAAGTTATGTACGGACTTTAAATACATCAATTACATCTATATATATATATATATATATATATATATATATATATATATACTATCATATATATAAAGAAAATAACATGTTTTGCCTCTTTTGGGTTAATTTTTTCTCTTTTCAAAATTACTCTCATCTTTCAATACAAATATCACATATAAAAAATAAATAAGAATAAATTTAAATATTAAAATAAAAGTGTAACAAACACGATATGAGTATATATATGTCCATTTTTTCCAGAAAATGTAACAAACTAGACGAGTATATCTATACTTACTTTTTCTTAATCTCAAATATACCCTAATTGTTGTTGGTGTCATTAATAAAATAAGAATTTAGATTATATTTTTTTTTATATTGTTGGTGTCATTGAAATAGATAATCATGATTAATTTGGTTTGTTTTTTTGCAAGTAATTTGGTTTGTTATAACTTGAAAGCAACAAACATTTATATTTTTTGTATTAATCAAAATCAAAATTTCATAAAAAAAAAACACCATTTATAATTTTAAAATGTTAACGCAATAAAAAAACGAAAAGACTGACACATCTTTTAACAGGTTATATATAATCAAATTATATAATGGAAAACAATATTCTAAAATATTCCACAAAAAAATATCAAGAAAAATAATATACCACTAGACGTAGCAAGCTGTTTTGGGCTGTTGAAAGGTGAAGTGTAGCCCGTAAAACATACGGCGCCGCAAGGATTAAGGCACCACCAGATATCCGTAGAAATATAAAAAAATCAAGATATTCTAAAATGCATTTTTTATATGATTTTAGGTTTTTAATCCTTTCGCTGGCTTATCGTCATATATCTGAGGAAAAATACTGATGTGGCAAATACTGTATTTTAGTTATGTTCGTTGTTTTTTTTTTTTAAAGAAGTTATGTTCATTGTTTCTGTTTCAAAACAAAGCATGTTCATTTTTGTTCGTGTATGGTAGTTGTGACATTACGTTATGTTGGAAAGTTGTACTATTATCGCAGTTGAGCTTCTTGCCGTTTTTTGCGATATCAAATTGGCTTGAATAAGGGATATAATTGGATTATTATTGAATCGATATTTAAAGAGGCTGTTGAGTAGCTCCAACCTGAAACTATAACTTCTTTTTTTTTTTTTGAAAGAAAACTATAACTTCTTGTGCAGAGGGTACTCCATTATCGAATATTTTTAGATTGAAGCCCACTCATGGAAGTAATCAATATCGCCCATGTCTGTTGTGAAGTAAATAAAGTGATAGATGCCTTCGTTAAATGAGGGCGTGGGAGGAGGAGTTGTTAGGGGAATGCACTACTTCACTTTCGGTTTGTTCTTTGTCTTCTAACATTTCAGATACTTGAAGCTGGAGTCATGATCTTAGTGGTGACTACTCTGTGAAGCCTGCAGTCATGATCCTAGTGGTGACTACTCTGTGAAGGCTGCTTATAATCTTCTTACGACACAGGTGTCCAATGTTGCGGATCCTACCTTTGACTATATTTGGCACAAACAGGTGCCTCTGAAGGTCTCTATTTTGGCTTGGAGGCTTCTCCGTAGCAGGTTGCCGACTAAGGATGGTTTGGTAAAGCGTAACATAATTCCTCATGATTCCCAATTTTGTGCTTTAGGGTGCGGGGGTATGGAAACAGCTCCTCATGTGTTTCTTGAATGTCCCGTTACTTCACCTTTGTGGAATTTGGTTAGGTCTTGGATTGGTGTTTCGTCGGCTGATCCGCGGTTGATATCTGATCATCTTGTCCAGTTCATACATTCTTCTGGTGGTTTGCGCGCCCGTCGCTCTTTTCTTCATCTTATTTGGCTTTGTTGTGTGTGGGTGTTATGGACCGAACGCAATAACCGCATTTTCAGGACCACGTCAAGCACTGTTCAACAAATGCTTGATAAATTTAAAATTAATTCTTTTTGGTGGCTAAAGGCCTCTTATGTGAACATTGGTTTGTGCTCTCATTTGTGGTGGTCGAACTCACTTGTTTGTCTGGGTATCGACTAAGTGTTTTGTGGTTTTCCTTTTGTATGGTTTTGACTAGTGATTGTTTGTTTTGAGTTCTCTTCTGGCACGCCTTGTGCTAGGAGGGACTTTTTGGTTACCTTAATATATTTCATTTTGGCTTGTTCAAAAAAAAAAAAATATGTTGACTCATTATTTTGATGTTGGTGATGTAATAATTTTATTTCAAATGTTTGATTTGCTAGTTGATATATAAAATGCATAAACAGTAAACTATGAGGAAAAAATCAACATACCAACTTGACATCTAATGTAATAATAATTAAATGACTTAATTGATATGAGAAATTACATTTATACAACTATTTTTTGGATAACTTTTGGAATAATCTTATTTTTCTCGTGTTTTGAGACAAAAACAATAGAGAATGAGTTGTCCTAAAAGTTGTCATCATAAAATGATTGTACAAATACACATATAGTACAAAACATCTTTACTAATGTATTCAATCAACTACATGATATCACTTTTTAAGGTTAGTTCATAAAATATCTCTACAAGGTTTCATGTTTGATCCATCCCGATACTAATTTAGGTGAGCTAGTTTAACTTCTTTTTCAAAAAAAAATTATCTACAAATCAATGTTTTTAAAATTGGACCGGTTCAATCACCGGTAGAGACTTTCAAGTAAATGTTCAACCGATTCAACCACCATTGAATTGAATATGAATCAATGTTTCAATTCTTTTACCGTTTTAATGAATCAATGTTTCAGTTCCTTTCATCAAGCAGGACAACACTTTTATATATTAAATTTGGATACATCCACATTATAATTTACTTATACATGCATCAGATCAAATCATACAATAATATCATTTTTATATTAAATCTAAGAGTCTAATTAGCATAATCTGTCAATGTATAATTATTTCACACATGTATTCAATAATGTGTTGTCATATAATTTATGAATACAACAACTTATGTGTTTTCATATTCATTAATTAACGTGACAACACATTAAATGCATGTGTCAAATATTATACATTGATATAACATTGTAATTAAATGCTAAATTTAAAATAACTCTGCCAATATTAATTGAGATTTAATTGCACGCACTTATAATTTTTTGTACATCGTAAAAAAAATTAATATTATTTTTTAATATGTAAAAAAGAATTAATATTATTTTTTTAAAGTTGTTGTTTTCTCGTGGAAGCTTATCCTAGATAGGATTCCAACGAGACTCAATCTTATCAGGCATGGTGTGCCTCTGCCAGCTGGGGGTTGGGTTGTGTTTTCTGTGACGCGCCTTTAAAGTCTTATGTGCACTTGTTCCTCTCGTGTCCTTCTATCCTTTCGGTGTGGTATCAGGTTTCTAGGTGGTTAGGTTGGGAGTTTGTGATCCTCCTTGGCCTAGCCCAATAGTTCCAGGCCCTCACAAGCTTGGGGGGGGGGGAGAGAGTTAAGTTAGGTCTGCTTCTTGTTTGGCATATTGTTATTTGGACCATCTGGACATCCTGGATGACCTTATTTTTGCCGGTGGCTTGCATTCATAGGAGCATGTGGTGGATAGAGTGAAACTCTTAGCTTGGAAGTGGTTCCTGGCTAAGTACCCTGTTAGTTTCTGCTCCTACTACGAGTGGAAGGTGCAGGCCGTCCAGTGTTGGAATCGGTAGGGTTTTGCTAGTTGATGGAGTCGGTACTCACCTACCAAGAAGTTGTTAGAGTGTTTTTGCTAGTTGGTAGGGTTTTGTTAGTTGATGGACCTCTTTTTTCTCATTAAAAAAGGTTGAACCCAAAACAATATTGGCTTAGGAGAAACCATTTAATCAAAATACATCTTAGTATAATTTTTTTAAAATATCAATCAACCATAATCAGAAAATCATAAAAAAAAAATTGGGTAAAAATCATTAAGAATATTTGACTTTTATAACAACCATTTATAGAATCATCCATATGTAAAAAAATCACGCTCAAAATGCATAAACAATAAACTCAAATGGAAAAACCAACATACCAACTTGACATCTAATGTAATAATTTAAAGGACCTAATTGAAATGAGAAAATATATGTATACAGTCATTTTTTGGATAACTTTTGGGATAACGTAGCTAGAAATTTTGAATAGTAGGGGCTATGTATATAGCATTAAATATACATTTCATTTTCCCATTGCTTATTGCTAGAAATAAAATAAAATTACCACAATCAAAATTATGTTCAAATTTCAAATCATACACATACATTATAGAACTCATATCACATGCGATATTCCCAATTTTCAATACAAAAACTTAGCCGTTTGTTAATTCTATTTTATTTCAGGGACAACAAAATACATAAAAGCCTTTATTTTATTTTTTGGGGGGTAAATAAACCTTCACATCTTGAGAATAAAAAAGAATTTGGTCATGCTAGCTAGTACCCGAAGCATTATTAGTTAAGCAAACAAAAAAGATAAGTTTTCTATTGAAAACAACATTTTCTACACCTTTAAGTATTTGATTACACAAATTTCAAGAAATTTTAACTAATACCTCAAAAGCAATGATTAACATTTTCCAAAAGGAATTAAAAGTTGACAAAACCATATGTCACTGGGTGTGGCACATGTGCTCTAGTTGCAGAGTGTGTGGGTATTATTTCGATGAGAAACAAAGTATTAGGAGTGTCGTTGGTTTGATAAATTATGTTTTAATAAAGAGAGAAATGTAATACTACATATTTTAGTGCGTGGAGTAAATATTTTAAACTCATAATAATTTCTATTAGGTGATAGATGAATAATCAAAGTGTGACATATATATAGTAAAATAATTTCTAAAAGTTTGTGGAGGCAAGAGCCCACACAAGCCCCTTTGTGGCTCCGCCCCTAGGGATAACCTTTTTTTTCTCGTGTTTTAGGACAAAAAAAAGAGAAGGAGTTGTCCCAAAAGTTGTCATCATAAATTGATTGTACAAATATCATTTTTCAATTGATATACACCTATAATACAAAACATTTTTACTAATGTATTCAAATCATACAATAATATCGTTTTTTATATTAAATCTAAGAGTCTAATTAGCATACTCTGTCATTGTATAATTATTTCACACATGTATTCAATGATGTGTTGTCATATAATTTACGAATACAACAACTTATGTGTTTTCATATTCATTAATTAACGTGACAACACATTGGATGCATGTGTCAAATAATTATACACTGATATAACATAAATGCTAAATCTAAAACAACTCTACCAATGTTAATTGAGATTTAATTGTACGCACTTATAATTTTTTGTACATCGTAAAAAGAATTAATATTATTTTTTAAAGTGGTTGCTTTCTCGTGGAAGCTTATCCTAGATAGGATTCCGATGAGGCTCAATCTTATCAGGCATGGTGTGCCTCTACCAACTGGGGGGTTGTGTTGTGTTTTCTATGATGCGCCTTTGAAGTCTTATGTGCACTTGTTCCTCTCGTGTCCTTCTATCCTTTCAGTGTGGTATCAGGTTTCTAGGTGGTTAGGGTGGGAGTTTGTGATCCCCCTTGGCCTAGCTCAACAGTTCCAGGCCCTCACAGGCTTAGGAGGGGGAAGAGAGTTAAGTTAGGTATGCTTCTTGTTTGGCATGCTGTTATTTGGACCATCTGGACATCCTGGATGACCTTATTTTTGCTGGTGGCTGATAAGTGTTAGAAAGTGAGTAATTTCATGTCATATTTTAAGGCACTTTAGTTACTTGTTTTGCAAGTTACCCAAGGAAAAGCTAAGAATTGATGAATAAACGCCATTTATGCTTTGTATGCCTTACTCTACCCCATTTGTGTAAGAAAATGCAAGCCAGGACTTGAAATTATCAAAGAATCATGAAGAAAAGAAAAAGTCTACTCGCCCGGGCGAGCACAAGGCGAGGTCATGGCGAGCTTAGGCAGAGAACTCAAAATTTCAGAAGTCTAAGCCTTGCCACAACGAGTGAATGGCGATCTCACTCGCTATGGCGAGTGGATGACGAGTCTACAACGAGCTTAGGCAAAGAGTTCCAGAAAGGGATGAAGCATGGAGCTCGCCCAGCGAGCTAAGGCGGTTTCAGAATAATATGATGACGTGGCTAAAACCCGCTGACGAAGAACGCTGGACTCGCCTGGCGAGCTGAATCTCGCTCAGCGAGATGTCACTTTTTAAGCATATTATTTAAGCTTTGTCGCATACTTTTATTATTTATTATGTTATATTTTTAGAAAGAGAATATGGCTAAAAAAAGTTGTTCTTCATAGAGAAAAAGTGATTAAGTGTAGATTAACTAAGAATCTTTGAGAAATCAAGTCTTAGCAAAGGATCTTCATCTTTCTTTCCACTTTTGTATTGTTTTCATGACAATGATCAACTAAATCTCCTTTGTTGGGATTATAGGTACTTAATCAAGCTTAGATGTAATCTTTTGATCTTTCAAATATATGATTCTAGCAATTTATATAATATTGAGTTTATTCTTGTTATTCATTCTTATGTTTGATTTAAATGTTATTGAAAAATACTTTTGAATCTAGGGTTAGAATAATCTTCTATCAAAATAAGAATTCTAGACATAGGATTGTGTTTTGATAATCATATAAAGTATCAGAACGTAATGCTATCGAATCGTTTAATAGATTGAGAAATCGTCGATTAAATGTTAGTTGAGTAACAAAAGTAAGTATTTTTAAATTATCGTCTCCTCAGGGATTGGTGCACTATCTCGAACCGTTCAACAATCGTTATTGTTTTGAGTAAGGGGTTCGTAACTTGGTTGCATAAAAACTAAAGTAATGTAAAAGCGGAAATAAAATTACAAGTAATAGGGAATAAAAGCATTGGAATCGGAGTTCATCAATCTTGCATCGAATATAATCTATAAATCATGCATATGAATTTTAGCGTTTTAGCGAAATTATCACGTATCACTCGACAACGTCATTCGTGTCCAAATGACGTCGTGAGATCGATCGTATCGTTTAATCGACGATTTCCCAATCGATCAAACGATTCGAAAGCATTACGTTCGACACTTTATGCGATTATCAAAACCAAATTCCATGTCTAGAATTTCTTATTTTGATAGAAGATTATTCTAAACCTAGATTCAAAAGTATTTGTCAATAACAATTGAATCAAGCATGAGAATGAAAATCAAGAATAACTTCAATAACACATAAATTGCTAAAAGCATATATTTACATAATCAAAGATTACATCAAAACTAGAAAGAGTACCTCCAATCCCAACAAAGGGAAGTTAGTTGTTCATTTTCATGACAACTATACAAAAGTTTAGAGAAAAGATGAAGATCATAACCTAAGTCTTGATTTCCCAAAGTCTTAGTTGATTCCAAAATCCCTTCACTCTTGCTCCTTGAAGATCATAGCTTTTAGCCCTAAAAACTGTCTAAAAACTAAATCCTAAAAATATTACTGAACTGAATTAAAAAGCCATTCTCTAAAATTCAGCTTTTGAACCTATTTATAAGTGTTCTGTAATTCAGGACTCTGCGAAGTCCTTTCTTCACAAATGGGCTTCTGCCACCTCAGCCTTGAACAGTGCAAACCGCCCTGCTTCGCTCTGCGAAATCACTTAGACTTTGATCTTGAAAATCCCTGCCTAAGCTCGCTTGTAGCGACCGGATCTGCGCTGTAGCGATGAAGCTTTGTCAAATCTTTATATTTCTTTGCTCAGTCCAAGTCCTGGCTTGCTTTTTCCTGCACAAAAGATGGGGTAAGACATAGGATCACTAATTTGACATTTAATCATAAATTATGAGCTTATCCTATGATAACTTGCAAAACAAGTAAGAAAAGTGCCTAAATTAAATATGCATTTTAACCACTTTCTGGCACTTATCATTAAACGATGCGATCGATCTCACAACATCATTTAGTCATCAATGATGTTGTTGAGTGATGCGTGATAATATCATTAAAAAGAAAAAAAATGCTATAATCCATATATATGATCATTAGAATATATTCGATACTTGATTGACGAACTCTGATCCCAACGCTTTTACGCCCTATTACTCTCTGTTTTTATTACCGCTTTAAAGTCGAATAGTTTTATAGCAAACAATTGATTAAACCCTAACTTAAAATGATGATCAATGTTGAACGGTTTATGGTATCGAACTAGTCCCTGAGGAAACGATGTAAAAACATACTTGCTTTTGACTTATATCAGAACGGCGCCGTTGCCGGGGACTGACGTTTAGATATCATAAGCATTGCAGCAAGAATTATTGTTTTAAGCAATTTTGCAAATATTCATTTCTAGTGTATATATATCATTTGTTATCCATCATGTTGCTAAACTGTTTGGTTAGATGTTTGAACTCTCTTTATGCGAGGTAAGTGATAAGTGCTTAAATGTTGTTATATTTTGGTACAAATTTAGGCACTTATGTTTACTTGTTGTACAAGTTACCTTAGGATTAGGGCATAAATGTGTTAAAAATGCAATGAATGTGATCCTAAGCCTTATCCCATTTGATTATGCAGGAAATACATGCTTGAACCTGATTGATGCAAAAGATTGAAGGTTTTCTTGATGCCATCGCTACAAGCGCAGGACTCATCGCTAGTAGCGAGGATAGGCAGAGATTTTCAGTGATCCATCGCTTGAAGCGCAGCATCCATCGCTAGAAGCGAGCTTAGGCAGGGATTATCAGGAGTTCATCGCTTGTAGCGATGAACTGGACGCTTGAAGCGAGCCTAGGCAGGGAATTTCAAAGGCTGGTCGCTAGTAGCGACAGACCTTGTCGCTATAGCGACCAAAGGGGCGGTTTAATGCTGATGGTGACGTGGAGCTCTATGATTGGCCAACTGAAGTCCTCGCTACAAGCGACAGGCTGGTCGCTTGTAGCGAGCGAACATT